>PVLA01000786.1:0-299141 GCA_004027455.1 Hydrochoerus hydrochaeris
TAAAGCCTCTGTATAAACTCATACTACTCACAGAAGGTAAAATTTCACAACCAGTCCTCACAAAGGGGTTATCTAGAGGGCCTCCAGCAACCCCCCTGGAGTCTCCACCCTCGACTCCATATTGAGCATTACATAAAAACATACACATGTGAACTACACAAATTACAATTATCAGTACAAAACATTCCAAGATCCCCGCCCCCAATTCCCACATGCAGTGTCCTTTTCCTGGAGAAGCGATTGTCACAAGGCGTGGATGGACTAGGACACGGCATGGACAGAAAAGGGCGCCGCATAGAACTTCATCCTGGGCAGTAAGCACACCTGTGTTTGCTCTGGATGAAGACACTATCTGCCGCTTCCAGGTCTGTTTTCTAGATCAACATCCTGAACAGATAGTTGCAAAAAAAGGTGGCCAGTGCTTTGCTACAGAGACACGAAGGGAGCTATGCAAAAGACTCATCAATTTCCCCCATTAGTATTTGATTATTTTCCTCAACCAAGATTTAATTCTTATCTCAGATGACATCTGTAATTTACTCAGGACCTTTTCAGATAGAAGTAATTACCTTTCTATGATGCCATAATGATGCTTATTTTAAAAGATATCTATCAGCCTGTTTGTCTGTCTCTCTGTCTCTGTTTCTGTCACTCTCTCACAAACCCTAAGAGTTATAAAAATGGGCATATAAACACTATATCAAGGTTTTTAAATAAATAAATTTGAAATGTGTTATGTACATGTAACAATTCCCCATAGTGAATGTAATCACTATGTACTAATAAAGTAAAAAAAAAATTAGAAAACTAATGTTAACCTTTCATTTCATAGTGTTTGCTCACTAATGCAACCACACCAGTTACTCAAAATATGAAGTGAACCCCACAAAGAAAAATTCCTGCCCCAAACTAGCTCATACTTTATTGCCATAAGGATCTTCATGGTCGCATGAGGCAGGGATAGAGGAACATTTTCCTTATACCCTGAATGCGTGAAAGTTGTCAAATGATGAGTAAGTTACAAGGAATTGAATTTTTTAAAAGTACTCTGTAGGAGTTATCAATATAGTCCTTAAACAGCCATAAAGTCTGACATTTATTTTTATAGCATTAAAAGTCCTATGTTATTGAGCCCAGTGTATCCTTTTTAAAGTGCAGTGTAGTGCATGATACTAGTAAAAAACAAAAGATGTATTATCCAGAGTGAAGGTTTCAAAGAGCTGTGTTATACCTCTGGGTGTATGCCCACATTTGGCATCAGATTTCTAATGGTTCACTTTCATAGATCAACAACAAAAGAAATACTACCTTGCATTTACTTTGCTTTATTTTTTCAAAGAACCTTTTTCTATTTACATATCATCTGTAAAGCTATACAGATGGTAGGCAGAACTGAAAGATTAAGTGACTCTAAACTTACCCTGCTAAGTTCACTGGCTTCTATTTTAGTTTCCTTTCTTTTTTCAAAGATGATATTCAATATATCACTTATTTTTTGCTTGAAAAAATAATAAACTATTCTTTTATGCAGAACATAAACATTTTTTGCTTTACTCATATTTTTCAATCATACATAAAATAAAACGAAAAGCATATTTTGCTGTAGATTTCTCTGAAATCATATGTGGGTATGTAGAATATATGTTTCCAAGCAGCAATAATGGGAGACTTTATATAGTCAACCCTTTTCATGGCAATAGATACGATTCTTTAGTATTTATCCTACAAGTACTGCTTTTTTCCTGCAAAAATAACACCATCCATAGGAAAAATTTCTGTACAGACATGTATATGTTCCACTCACTTCATTTCTTGAGCAGTAATTTTTTGTGTAAATAAAGTCTTTATGGATATTGAAGTATCTTGTTTCATAGCCACTATTCCCAAGGAGAATGGTTACACGGGTCAAATCAAATGCCCCCACTGCATGGATGAGAGGTCTGGATCAGGAAATTGTGTGATTTTCTTTTGAAATTAAATTGGATTTCTCAACAGATTAGATATCAACTTTTCCAAAAGACTATTTTGTCATTTTGCCTGAAATATGCAATGGTGCATTTTGTGGTTATGTTAGACTCTCCACACTCTGCTGTTTGTTATTTCTTGGATATTAATGTCTCTTTTAACCCAATTTAATCAGAAACATATAAACCATTATCATTGGTGTAACAGATACCACAGGAGCCTTGGTACTCTGGAGCAATCAAAAGACATTTCTCTTTCTGAGTGCCTCTCCAGAAGAAAAAAAGCACTGAATACCTAAGCTGATATTTGAGCCTTCTCTGACAATATCCATGGACTGGGGTTAATTCAAAGGCAGTCTTGGCAATTCAGTAAGAATGTATTTGCCAACAAGTAAAAGTAAGTTAGCGATGTTTTATTAAGGCACCCGGCCCTCTATGAGGAATATCTCCTGATTTACTAATGCAAAAGGTATAGGGAGGCATCCACTGACATTTCAGCATTTTATGGACAAACAGAAGCAAACATGGAAAACATGTGGTCATTTGTTACTCTCAGACGTCAATCAAAATTTTAACAGTGATAAAAAGCAATCTCTCAAAAGTGGACACCACTCCATGTGTACATAAACGAGGTGGCTGTTCTCGTCATTTAAGGGGAAATCGGGGGCAGGCGTCAGCACAGATGCACAGCACGGTTAAACGCAAATCTCTTTGTAAATACATACATTTCATGAATACTTGGAAAAATCCAAGGTGATTACAAAAAAGCAGAAGAACATCACACAAGGTCATCTGTCACATATGAGAATACACAGTGTAGAAGAATGATGAACAATACATGGAAAACTGTTATTATTTTTTTAAATGAGGCTCTTGATTTCTGTACCATATAAGCTTTTTTCTCAGTTAAATAAATTTTTTAAACTGGTTTACATAATAAGTGTGTATGTGTCTAACACTTGTCAGTTATTGTTTTAATGCAAAATCATGATATATTACAAATAAACAAGGTATGAAGAACTGGCAGAATGAATATAAAAAGTGATCATTTAAATGGTATAAAACAGAAGCAGTTATAAAATAATTAAAAAATGAGGAAAAGAACATGTAAGAAGAAATAAGTCAATCATTGAGAGTATCGATTTTTAATGCAAGTATTTAATGAACCACCCAAGAAAGGCATTTAAATACATTTTTAAAAAATTTTTTAAATATGCATGGATAGAGCACACAAGCTTCTGCATACATAGTTCTGGTTCTTTAAGTGGTGTTATTTACATTGTTTCAAGAATAAAGTTACTCTGAACAATAAAAAAGCTCTATCAAAATAAGCCAAGATGTTCTACAGATTTTTTACTCTCATTACTGTTAATATCACAATGTTATAGGTTAAGACTGAAATAAGAGTGTTAACCAAAGATTCAAAAGGAAAAGTTTAACTTAGAGTATTTTAAATTAAAAAAGAACATTTTAACTTGAAGTATTTTAAGTATGAAAAAAATTATTTCCTCAATGACTTTGCCAACAAAACCTCTGATCTTGAACTCTTATCATCATGCTGGTATCACTCCAAAATTAATTCTAGAAACAACCAAAATTTTTTTGTATTATGCAAACATAATTGTGGTCAAGTACACTGAGTGTACAGAAATGGCAATTTGAATTGGGGTTATTTATATTACCTAAAAGCAATGGCACTGCTTTTCGCAATATTTCACTCATATCTTTTTTATTTTTATAACAATGACCTGCTGGAAAATCACACTGGAAAGATGCTATAAACTTTCACTTTACCACAAACTCTCTTATGTATAACAAAACATTCAACTATTCACAGAACCCATTTAAACTTTTTCAGATCTTAATGAAACTTTGCCATTAAAATACTCACTTATGTAATGTTTACTTTCTGATTAGTCAAAATCTATCACATTGTCTGTTACTGTCATATTGCAAGCATACTATACAAACATTTTCTGAAAATAACAGACTAGGTTTTCTTATCCCATATCATATGTAAGCAGTTTTTATTTGTTAGGAATAAACTGTTGAGTGTTAAAAGTGGCAGAAACATATGTCAAGTGAAGTCACGGAGGTCTACACCTCTGGAAATTTAGATTTCTATCACTAATGGACCAGAGTAGGTACTGTAACATAGCACTCAGATACTCCTTATAGGACAGAGACCACTAAGCGCAAGTTTTGGTAGTAGACAGCATTTTACTGAGCTCTCTTTCAGGAACTGCCATTGCTAAAAAGCCTCCTTACAGGATCTTAACCATTCCCTCAGGTCATCTAACCAATGGGCTGGGGCCGGTCATAAAACCACAGCCCCTGTGCTTACCAGGAGTGCAGCTGGAAGCTCCAAAGAGCCTATGAGATTGAAACCTTTGTTGTGACTGTGTCACATGTCAACTTCTCCATGTGCCTAATCCCACCTTCTTTACTCCCCATGAGCACTGACTCCAAGGGCAACAACGTCCTGCAGATAGATATACACCCAAGACTGTTTCCTAGGAGTTAGTTCTTCTGCAAGCTAATTATCAGTTAGTTTATATCTTTGAAAATAGATGGGATATCACTGCCCCTGGGTAACCTGGGCAATTATGAAAATATTTGCTGGTTCTTGATCAGACCCAATTTTTTTCCTAGAAGACACTTAGCAATGTCTGGTGTAAGTTTTACTTTCACAATGACAGGGCACTATTATCACCTAGTAATTATACACATTAAAACACACAAGACAAACTTCCCTAGCAAAACATGATGTTTGAGGGTCTGTACTGGTCAGCTTTTCTGCTGGTTGGACTCAATACACCCACAACTTGAAGAAGGAGAGGTTTAATCTGACCCATGGTTTCAGAGGCTTGGTCCATAGTTGACGAGCTCCAAGGCAGAAGCATCATGACAAAAGGTATGGCAGAGTGAAGCTTCTGTCTCCGTGGTGTTTGGGAACAGAGAAGACGGGTCCAGGGCCCAGACAGACACCAACGCCATGCCTGAAGACCAACCTAGACATGCCCAGAAGGGCACTTCACTAATTGCCTAGGAAACTCACTAGCTGATGGACTTCACAATGATGACTAATGGACAGGGACTCTGCTCTAGGATGTACAGCAGCTGCCAGTTAGTTAAGGATAGCCATTTCAATAATAAGCTATGGGCCAGAGATTCAGCTCAGTGGCTTAAGCGCCTGCCTGGCAAGTGCGAGGTTGTGGGTTTAATCCCTGGTACAAAAAAAAGAAAAAAAAAAGCCATGGTCTATTGCCTAGTTTATATTCCTGAGCCAATTTTTAGGCCAAAAACCAATAGATGGAAGAAGCAATCAAAATTCTATGAGGAAAACCCTATATTACAAGGTAGGCACTTATGCCACTGAGCTAAATCCCCAGCCCCCTGAAAACCCTATATTACAATGAGAATCATGTATAGTAATTCATCCAAATCTTCCCCAAAGAGATAGTAAACTGGATAAAGAATACTAATAATTTCAGAATAGTAGATAATCTAATATTGAGATGGATATTCAAATTATCATTACACTCTCATTAGAATGGGACAGTGGAAGGCATATGGTAAATGAAGTCCTAGGACTCCATTCCTCCCTGATTTTTTCAGTCTAAGAGTGTAACATTGAAATAGAAATATTTCATAGTTGAAACAGCACCTAAAATAATTGACTCCTTGACTTACAATACAAAACTATCATGGTAGGAAACAGTGCCTGAAGGCTTCTGGGGCTGCTTACTCTTCCCTTTCAGCCAAGACAGTAATAGGAGAAAGGCAAACCCAGTAGAGGAGGAGAAGGAGGAGGAGACAGCACCTGGAGAGAAGTGGCAAGGACTATGGCCATTGTTAGGTGTCCAGAGTAAATGCTGCCGCAATGGTCAAAAGCCTGCTTTAATAACAAACACAGCCTCCACCAAAACCAAAAAGGTGTCAACATTCTGAAAGATGACAATGTGTTACACAATAAACTCAGCCCCAACTGCAGGTTACACGCTCGTGTGCCATTCTGCAGTGCATCACACAGATCCACTACAACAATGACCAATGCATTCAGGCCCCTTCCATGGGAAAAGAAAGCCATGTAAAGCACACTGGGAAATTACAGAAATAATTTCAGGGACCCTTTTGGAAAAAAAAAAATGAAGGCTTCCAAAAATAAACAGCAAAATAAAAATCGGAGTACTAAACACTCAGTAGAGGGGACTGAGAATAGAGGGCTTATCAAGCATGCCTAAGGCCCTTGGTTCAGTCCCTACTAGGGCGAAATGATGATGATGATGATAACAGTAATTGTACAGAATTACAACTGTCAAATATTCTAATAAAATACTGTAGATATTCTGTATCTGTGGGGCATACTGAGCTAGAGAGATTTTAAATGTCCAGCATCAATAGTACTCCTCCTCCTCCATTTCAGACTTATTACATAGATAACAGTAATTGAACTTGTTGTCTTTCACAATGAGTCCAAGAACCGTACCATCTCCTAATCTTTCTCAGTGTGAAGGGATGCACTCCAACATCTATTACACAGAGAGATGCATTGATCCACCATAACTCCAGCTATCTACTAACAATAGTTGAGTTTAGTGCACAAGATAAAATCTATTTCCAAAAGATGACAGAATGGTGAGCAGCAAAAAAACAGCATCTTTGATATTTGTAATTCAAATATAGCAATGTGAGAAACTGGAGGAGGAGGAAAGTAGCTCTTAACGACCCATGAAGGATCTGAAGTAAGAATCAGAGCCCATGAAGACCACAAAGAGAGGAACAACAACACGGTATGGGATATGGCAAGCTGCATTTTCTCCCTGAGCCCTTACTCACTGCATGAGAGGGGCAGCTTGAACTTGCAGAAGTACAAGTACTCCTGGTGACCCTAGAGGCCTCCAAAGAGACATGCACCAGTGGAACAGAGCAGTGGATGTTGTAGACTGCAGTGGCTGGTGAGTTACTGAGTCAGACACCCCAAGGAGAGAGTGATTTGCCAGTAGCCATTTTGGAAAGGGACCAACAGAAATCAGAAGTCAGAGCATTTCCAGGGTTGGCTCCAACTAGCAGCTCCAGGTGTTAGGTGAGGTGCAACAAAGCTTACCTCTGCAAAAGGTCAGGGAGCCAAGTTCAAGCCAGATGGAGGCACTTGGGGTGTCACAGGCTGAAAAACTAAGGTTTGAGCCTCACAGCCAGAATTCAGGAGAGTGTTGAACTTCAAGGGAACTAAAAGCCCAGGTTTGGTGGGATTATCTACCACCACTGTAATTCCACTCCACAACATCAGAATATACATTCTTCTCAGCTGTACTTGCCATTATCAAAAGTAGGTCATATACTAGTTCACAGGCCATGCGTAAAGGAATTGAAACTATTCCATGCATATTATCAGATCATAGTGCAATGAAATTGGAAATCAATGGCAAAAGAAAACACAAAAACTTCATAAAAACATGGAAATTAAATAATACCTTCCTGAACAACCAGTGGGTCACAGATGAAATTAAAGAAAAAATTAGACAGCTTCTACAATTAAACAATAATGCCAATATAACATATCAAAACTTATAGGACAGGTTGAGGATTTAGCTCAGTGGCATAAGTGTCTGCCTTGCAAGCATGAGGTTGTGAGTTCAATCCCCAGCACCAAAAAAATTTTTAAAAAATAAAAAATAAAAAAACTTATGAGACATAAGAAAAGCAGACTTACAAGGTAAATTATCAAAAAAAGGAAAAGATTCAAATCTATGCTATGAAGAATGAGAAAGGTAAAATCACAATGACTCTTGAGGAAATCCAGAAAATCATGGATAATTACTTGGAGAAACTATATTGTAATAAGAGAGGAAACACAGAAGAAATGGAAAGATTTCTAGACATATATGATTCACCAAAGTTGAGGCAAGAAGATATAAAAATTCTAATAAACCCAATATCAGTGAAATTGAACATGTAATAAAAAAAAATCTACCAACAAAGATACTGACACATTCATCTCTGAACTCTACAAGAAATTTAAAGAAGATCTAATGCCACTAGTCCTCCAAAGTTAATGAAACAGAAAGGGAAGCAATGCTTCCTAATTCATTTCTAGAAGCAAGCTTTACCCTGATACCAAAACAGGGAAGGATCCAACCGAGAAAGAGAATTACAAGCCAATCTCCCTACTGAACACCAATGCAAAAATCCTCAATCAAATGCTGGTAAACACGCAGGTAGCAAATCATCAAGATTATACACCACAACCAAGTAGGAATCATTCTAAGAATGCAGAGATGCTTTAACAAATGCAAAGACCTAAATGGAATATGCCATATTAACAGAGTCAAAGACAAAAGACACATGATCATCTCAAGGGATGCAGAAAAGGCATTTGACAAGGTCCTATACCCATTCATGATGAAACCCTTACAGAAAATTGGAATAGATGCTCTTATTTCTACCTGATAAAAATCATCTATGAAAAACCAATGGGCAACATCCTAATAAGTGGTCAAAAACTGAAAGATTTCACTCTAAAATCCGAAACAAGACAAAGGTGTCTACTATCACCATTCTTTTTCAATAGTACTTGAAACATGAGTTAGGAAAATTAGGCTAGTGAAAGAAATAAAAGGAATAAGAATAGGAAGGGAAGAACTTAAATTAGCGTTATTTGCAGATGACATGACACACTATACAGAAGACCCCAAAAACTCCACCGAAAGACGTCTAGAATTTAATAATCAAATTTTAGCACCATACAAATTCAACATTCAAAAATCAATAGCACACAAATAACAAACTCATTGAGAGAGAAGTTAGGGAAGCCACCCCTCTCATAAAAACATTCAAAACAAACAAACAAATAAACAAAAAAGCAATACCTAGGAATCAACCTAACACAGGAAGTAAAAGACCTTTACATTAAAAGCTATAGTCCTCTGAAATAGGAAACTGAGGAAGATATCAGAAAATGAAACAGTATCTCTAACTCTTGGGTATGAAGAATGAATACAGTAAAAATAGCTATATTTCTGAAATTGTTATATAGATTTAATGCAATTACAATCAAAATATCATTAACATACCTCACAGAATTAGAGAAAACAATCCTACAATTCGTCTGGAACCAGAGGAGACCTGCAATAGCAAAAGCGACCCTGGGCAACACAGGCAAAGCAGAGGCATCACAATCCCAGACTTGAAATTTTGCAACAAATCTGTTCGAATGTTTGATCATTTTTTTTTCATGCTTATATCTTGTAATCCTAACAACAAGTTTGAAGATAACAATATGCAATATATTAACCAGTGTAAATCTCCTATTATTTTGTTTTTAAATTGTTTCATCATTTTTATTTTTTGTTTTTAAAAGAAAAAGAAAAACAGCATGGTAATGGCAAAACAAACAGATAAACCAAACCAAATCAGATGTGAGGATCAGTGGAACAGATTAGAAGATGCAGACACAACTCCAAACACTCAGCCATCTTATCTTTTTTTTCCAGTCACTTTAATTTAATAAAGGTGCCAAACATGTTCACTAGAAGGAAGATAGCCTCTTCGATAAATGGTACTGGAAAAACTGGCTTTGCACATGACAATAGACCCATGTCTATCATCATGCACTAAACTAAAATCAAAATGGATCAAAGATCTAAGTATTACAATAGAAACACTAAATGTGCTGGAAGATAGAATAGGTAAACCTCTTGAAAACACAGATGTAGGCAAAGATTTTATGGATAAACCCTGATTGCACAGGAGGTGTTACAAAAAATAACCAATAGGATCTTAACAGAAAGCTTTTCATAGCAAAAGAAACCACCAACAGGGTGAAAAGACAACCCACAGGATGGGAAAAAGTTTCCCATCTGTTACTCAGATAAAGAACTAATATCTAGAATACATAAAGAACTCAAAAAATCAGACCCAAAATTTAAACACCCAAGCCAATGAATAGACACTTTTCAGATGAAGAAGTAGAAACAGCAAATAAATATACAAAAAATGTTCAACACTACTAGTCATCTGAGAGTTGCAAATGTAAACAACACAGAGATTCTATCTCACTTCAGAAAAAATGACAGTTACCAAACGATCAACCAAAATCACCAAAATAACAAAGGCTGGCAGGGCTGTGGGGAAAAAGGAACACTTCTCCTTGTTGGTAGGAGCGGAAACTGATGCAACCACTGTGAGAATCAGTGTGGAGATTCCTCACAATCTATAACTAAAGTTTTATTTGACCCAGCTACTCCCTTGTTGGTATCTTCCTGAAAGAATTAAAAGCATCATAGTACAGGGATACATGTATACCCATGTCTACAGCAGCACAGTTTGTAATAGCTAAATCCTAAAAACAGCCCAAATGCCTATAAACTGAAAAATGAAGATGATATGTTTTTTTTTTATACAATGAAGTACTACTCTGCCATAAAGAAGGATACATGTACCTGGAGACCACACTCTTAAATGAAATAAATCAAATGTGCTCAAATATCACAGCATTTCTTTGGTGTGAGAAACTGCAAGTTTAAATAAGGACCAAAATGCAGAATAGATACTGTGAAATAGGAATAAACTGTTCCAAGTGGAAGGGGAACTAGAGAAGGAGAGGGGGGAAAGAAAGAAGGGGAAAGAAAAAAGAAAATAGAAGAAAAATGGAAACAAATCTTTTGTGAATAAGGAGAGAAACAGGTTGAAGGGAAGAAATAAGGAAGAATCAAGGCATATCATGAACAAGTACAAATTCCATATGATTAATGTTATTGTTATGCACATCTAAATGAACCAATAAAAATAATTAATTAAAAATTCTGCTTCATCCAGGGATGGTGGAAATGTCTTATCACCACTCTGTACCTCATTTGCTCATGTTTAAAAAATGGAGATCATAATAAGCTTCGAAGATTTTTAACAAAGACACACACACAGGGAACATTAGAAAAATAATACATAAAGGCAGTTTCTTTTCATGTATTTTTAATTCAGTTAATACTAATTAACATCTAACCTATCCATGATCTTATGCCAGAACTTGGTCAGAGAAAGTCTATTGGATGCTGAGATTAATTTCAAAGAAGTTCAGGATTTTAAAATGTTGCTAAAATAAACCACGATCGATTTTTGGAGCTGTGTCTGCAGTACCACCACTGAAACAAGCCTTAGAAATTTCTTTGAAATGATGGAGCAGTCAGCTGCCAAGAGCAATAGTGCAAAGGTCTAGAGAAAAATGCCTGGGGTTCTACTACGTGCGGTGCACAAATGTGGGAGAAATGCTTGAATTACTCTTCTTCATTTCCTCCTATAAAAATAGAGTAATAACGGCCCTGGGCCCAGGGCTTTACTGTAATGACAACGTGAGACTACAGCTACAGAGCAGTCAGTATCCTGCTTGCTTGGAAAAGTTAATATTTGATCAATGTTTGTCACTTGTATTTTATAAGGACAACTTGAAGACATGAGAGGTTTTTTTAAAAAAATATTTTCTCAAGAAAGAGAACTCAGATTTTTTCCATTTACCATTTAAAACTATACCTACTAGTCTACAGTTTTCAGGGAAGTGACTATTGTTGACGGCAGAGCACAATGACCTTCTAAAGTTCTGGTTACAAACCAAATAATGCGTGGAAATCTTTCAAAATCTTTCAGCAAGGTGCTCAGAACATTCTGGAGGCGTTACCTGCCCCTGGATCATGCCAGCAGTTTTACCCACCTCAGCAGTGACACCCATCCTGCTTCACTTGGCAACGTCAACCTCAGCCCGAACATTTGAGAGGCAACAGAGAGGTTCTCACTTTCACGGGAGAAGAGAGCTCATATTCAAGGTCCGCCTGAGTTGTGCCATAAGCAAATACAGGGGTCACACTATTGTTGCAACTGCTCTTATGGAAAAAAATACTAACTTAAGAGACAAATTAAACATATTAATAATTCTGATTGGCAACACATATGAGAGCAAGAAGCCTCATCACAGGATGTTTTAATTCCTTCTTTCCCCTGGGACTCTAGTTTCAGCTTTGAGTATAAACGATCATTTTTTAAGGCAGAATTCTCTGTGCTATGGGGCTGGCATATGAATAGTTAAGGATAAGGATTCGGTCGCCCACATTCTTCAGCAAAGGAGACTTCAAAATGCTTAAGGAACTTGGGTACTGGTCCTGTCACTGACCGTGAGGTACAGTGCTCACTCTGACCGCTGCTGTGGGCCATGGAATGGAAGAGTCTGTTGACCTCACACTCTATCGGAATGTTCAGAAACTACAGGATGAGAGATGTTCAAGTCACCAGAGCAGGAAAGCATACTGAGCAGAATTCCAGCAGTGAAAGAGCACATGGTCAATTCTGAAGAAGCTGGGACAACCTCCACGGCCCCTGTCGACATGCAGTCCAGCGCAAGGAATCTGCTTGCCACATCTGTGCCTAAAGAGACTCATGAATGCTTCCATGTGCAAACAGCTCAGTTCCCCAACAGAAGTGTTCAGCAGAATTGGTTTCTGTTGGTGACCTTGGTATTGGGTGGTGAACAGGACCATGGCCCTCTCCCAAACAGAACCCAGAGTGCGGCTGGCGTCTTCCTCAGAATCACTGAATGAATTCAGTTCTTGAACTGAGGCACCCCGCGCTAGGCACACTCCTCTTCTGTTAGCCCTTTATATGGACTCTTCTCGGATTATGGTGATCAATAGCTCCTATGCAGAATGGAAATGATCATTTCTTCTATGGATTATTGCAAGAAATTGTAAGGGGTCTCGACTTCCACAATTGCCACTCCCTCCCCAAGGCAGCAAGCAATCTTGCTCGTACTTTGAAATAAACCCAACCATATCACTCTTCTATTAAATATCCTTTATGACCTTCCCTTTTTCTGAATGAAAAATCCAGTTTCTGCCATTGCTTTGGAAGCCCTCTGTGAACTTGAGCTTGTCACCTTCCGACGGCTTCTCCCACCCAGTCTTCTCTCCTCCCCCAGCCACAGTGAGTTCTTAGCTAGCTCTTGACACCTGGGCACTTCTATTTGTCTCAATGGGCCACTCTTACCCCCATAGCTCTGTGGCTTTATGGAATCTGCTCCCTAAAATCTTTACATAAAATAATATGAAAACAATCAACAACCAAATAGATACAGAAACCTCCTCTCCACTCTCTACCATCTTTAACATCCATTGTGTGTCTAACATTCTTCACCATCTAGCATGCTGTATATGGGTCTAATTGTCTGTTTTCACTCTTTCTCCTTAGTCTGTAAGCCCCATGACTATACTGATGCTATTAGGTCCAGTGTACTGTACACCCTACTTCTTAGGCCAGAGCCTGGCATATGTAAAGCAGCCCATCTTTGGGATACATAAATGGTTATGATTCATATAATCAGAGTTCACAGACATGTAAGCTTTTTATCAATTAGTCATATAATAGAGGACTTCCATATCCACATTACGGCTTTGAAAATTAACAAAAGCCTGCCATACATAGTGCTTTCGGATACTCCGGAGCAGACTAGAATCATGACTTGCACTTTAGTTGTCTGAGGGAAGACTGCCAAGACCCTTTGAATGGGACACGCATGTAGTAAGGAAGATTTAACAAAAGGAAAGTTTGCTGAACGCTGTCAGTTTTGTGCAGAGTAGTGCTGCCAGTGATCTAAAGGAACAAACATGTTTCTGTTGCACAGATTCTTCTCAGAAGGTGGCGCAGAGTTGAGCTTTCATACCGGTATCACTGGCGATGACATATCAAAACTCTTGATCCACTTGTCCAAATACCTACCAGTATGTAGGGCCATCTGGGAAGTGCCCTATTAGAAAAAGAAAGATTATGATCCTCAACCACGAGACCTGCAAACCCTTTGAGTATCAGTAAGCGGGGTTCTTGGTGTCCAGCAGGCACGAGGACCAACAAAGGTCCCTGTCTTCATGGAACTTAGCACCAAAAAATAATAATTAAAATGTATAAGGATTATAAAGGAAGAAATCAAGGCAGGGGAAGAGAAACCGAGAGAACATGGCACATGTGGCAATTTTACATCAAATGTGTGCTTTCAGAAAGGAACAGAAGAAAACAGAGGTAGGAAAAGGCATCAAGCTATGCTGATAACTTGGGCACGGCCTCCTAGTCAAGGGAACAGCCACACAAGGTCCCCCAAGTTGAGTGTGGAAACGGGCCTGATGTGCTAAGTGTTGGGGGTTCCAGAGGCCAGAATTCAATGGGGCACAGGTAGAAAGGGGTCGAGAAATTAAAAATTGATATGGGAGGTGTAGAGAGGGCCCAAATGGGCGGGCAGAAATCAGGGGCAGGGAGCGCAGTGACGTGAGCTGAGGGTACCTGATTGGGCCTCTCGAGCTGTCACACAGAGAACGGACTGGAGAGGGCGTGGTGTGGCAGAAGTTCAGAGAACACAAGTCGGCAGCTTGCGGGGAGAATCCAGAGGAGAGGCCAGCAGTTTGGACAAAGACAGCTTGGGAGGAGGGCAAGGGGAAACCCTGAGAGTACAATGACTTTTAACCATTATGTATGAGTATCCTGACTCCTAGGCCAGACCTGGCAGGTGTGTACCTTCTCTCTTGATTTCCCCTAGAAGTTTAACCATGTTAAACGCATGGAAAGTCTCAGTACTTAGGCAAAGGAAACAGTCCCAAATGTAACAAAAGCTAAGTTGTTCAATTTACTCAAAATGTGCATCTCCATTAAACTCTTTCCTTCCTTCCCCCAAAGCACTACTAAATATTTTCACATAGGAAATTGCCTCACGCTTTAAAAAGTTGGATGCAATCACGCTAACGATACCAATATTTAGCTCTCTCCATTTTTCTTGCAAGGCCTCAAAACCAAAGTCACCTACAGGCACAAATTTTCCTATTTGTTAACCTTTAGAGTATGTGGTTCTGCTTAACCTGTTTCCCACTTCGAGTGATGAGTTGCTAAACTGCAGAGCTTGCTTCTTCCATTCCATCGCACTGCAATGCCCCTCGTCAGTGACTAAACCCCAGGTTACCCAAAGAACTCGCCGTCAGCAGCCCTGTGGGGCAGTCGCTGATTTCCAGATTGCTTCCATCACTGGCGCCACTTTCTAACACACTGACCTTCCCTGGTCCCAATTCCAATTAAAATGTGGGTTTGTTTCCTCAGGGCTCTACACCCCGACGATGAGGTTGCTACTGGCTTTATTGTACTTCCCTTTCCAGGTGGCCTACTTCATTTTAGAGACACCATGTCTTAAACCCCAGAGGTGTACCTCATGTTGGGAATGCAGGCTGACAAGGGGTGGTCCAGGGCTGCTGACTTTCTGATCCTTCTTAAATCACATCACGTGTGTATTTGTTCATTCCATGCAAGTCTAAATCTAGCCCTGCTTAAATGCGCTCTGGACTCAGGGGAGCAGGACTTACTCAATAAATTCTGTTGCCCGTACAGAATACAGCTGGTGCCCATTCTGCACTTAAAGACTTCACGACTGTGCCTGACTCATTGTGCAGCCTTCTCTCCCCGAGCTGGGATCAGGGCACACTGCCCGCCCTACTCAGGGCAGGCTTCACCAGGGAGCTCAGTTTTGTTACAGTCAGAAAGACAAAATTTAGAAAAAGTCAGCAAACAGATTAAAGCAACAGTTTACAGGAAGGACAGGGGAGGTAAAAGAAGAAAAAAAAGTAGAGAAAATATTTAATCTTGAACATAAAGAACAGGCAAGTTTATAACTTCAACATGTGAAGTGTTATCTATAAGATGAGTGCTTCTGCCAATTTTTGTTTAACAAAGGATTAAATTTAAACTATACACTGAGGACGAAGGTTTCGAACAGTATATGCTGTTAAATACACTGAGGACTACTGTTGTTAGATGAATATAAAATCACTTTCAGTGTGGGTTTTTTATATCGCTGGATTTCCATTACTAAGTGCTACATTCTGAGCTATATCCCCAAGACCACCCCAGATCCTTTTCAATGTGAGACAAGTTCTCACTAAGTGGCAGAATTGCTCAGGCTGGCCCCAGCTAGTGACATTCCTGCCTCAGTCTCTCTGTATGCTGGGATTAAAGGTTGTTCCCATTGTGCCCACTAAAACCACTGAGTTCATATAACATAGTTATACATCGTTTGTGTTGGAACATGGTCCTGGTATACAGCTATTGTTTTAGTATAATGAATATTAGTTCCCTTTTTTAAGTGTCTTGTTTGGATCATAAATTACATAGTCATTCTAATTAAGTTTACTATAAAATGTAATTTGAAGGAACACAGAGTTAATTCTAATACATGTCCATTCCAGCCTTACACAAGTACCGAGTTTTCACAGTGACAGAGTGAAGTCATTTGACGTAACCAAAACTCTTCCACGTGAATACAAAGACCAACACAATCCCAAATAATCAAAACTGGCCCTTCACCCTTACCCCTAACCCAGCACCCAGGCTACCCTAGAGGTTGAGTCCCTTCTTTCTGTCTCCTCAAGTCTGTGTTCCCAAAAAAATCTTATATACAGGCAAACTTTAGAAAAAAATGAAGTAGGAACCTTATTTTCAACTCTGCTCCCCCCAAAACTACTCCTTGACCTTCATAGAAAATTTTGTTTCTGTGCCCCTTGGGTCTACCAGCAACAGAGTTCCCAAACAGGTACTCCTCGCATCTCCTGGAAATCTACTGTGTCTCCATTAGCTGTCAGGACTAAGCTCTCCATTCCCTAAGCCCTATGCTCACAGCCACACAGCCCACAACAAATCTGGGGAAGACAAACAACTTCATCCAGCAGCACAAGCAAGTTCTATAACACACTTTAGCAGCCCAGAATTCTTTAAATTCTGACCTCTCTCAACTGTTTAGTAAAATCACTGCAAGGAAACACCAGTTTAAGGAGCCAAATTTGCACCAAGACTTTTTCTACTTCCACTCAAAAAAAAAAAAAAAAAGTTTGCTCTCAAAGTTTTGTTGTGGAACAGACGCTACATACACAGCTCTCTATTTAACTTGCCCCTGCATGTGCCCTATTAGACTTATATTTTCTTACAATTAAGAGCAGCCCAGAGATTTGGCAGGAAAGTTAGGACTACATGGCAGAGACCACAAGGAAAAGGGGCAAACAATGCTCTCCCATCACCCTCACATCTGGGTCTGACCACTCAGTGGTTTCTGGGGAAGGAAGGAAGGAAGGAAGGAAGTCATTCTCCTTCTCCCCAGAAGTCGTAGGAGATGCTCTTCTCCTTGTCTCCTTTCTTTCTCTGCGGCTAAGCAGAGAAGCTCTGGAGGAGCCACAGGACAGGACAGGAGCCTGGTTTCAGAGTTGAGAAATCCTCTGGTTAGACTTCATGGAGAAATCATTTGTGCTGACTTCAGGAGTAACAGACTCTGGGTCTGGGGCTAATGAAACCTATTCATTCAAACCTGAGAGCCACAGATGACACGGTCAGACAAGGACGATTCCTGTACTGCCCTTTTCACAAGATGTCTGTTGTCAAAAAAAAAAAAAAAAAACAAACCTTTTTTCAGAAGTAAACTTAATTTATGTTTTTTAAGTACAAATATGAACTTCTGGAGAAAAAGAAAATAGGTCCTACCCATTATTCTAAACTCAGCACAAAGTTTTGTTACTCCTTTACTCACAAATCCAATCACTCATCAATTCACTCATAATTTCATGACAGTGAGGGAGAGATATTGATGTTCATAATAAGAATAAAAAGAAATGTTTGTTTAAAGCAATTTACAGCACCACCACCTCCTGCCTTATAAGCACGTCAGTATCAAACCACTAAACCAAAACACTCACTTGATCAAAGCTGTAGATTTTCATTTCCAAAGCCCAGAACTTTCTTAGGACTTTAAAGCAGGGCCAATATAATTGGAGTGAGACTATAAAGTTGTAATAGCAGGATGTCTTTCCAACTGCAAGAAGTGATTTCCAGTGGCTTTGAATAACTACACATCATCACTGTCCTGTATTGTTCCAAAAAAATACTCCCAAGTATGTTCTCTATTATGTGAATCTTGTGCTCTGTTTCATGTGACACCTACAGGCTGTTCTGTCCAAAACCTATTACAGTTTTTATAAGTTCAGCTGTGATCTACAGTTCATTCTGCTAAGTCTTTTCCATAATCCCTCCATTCCATATTATATACACACCTCCAGTGCTTACTTCCCTCCCTCACATCCTAACACCTTCATGTAATCGTTTACTCTCTTAATCATTGGCCTGAAAAGTAAACCCTCCAGCCACTTATTGTTCCCTTCCAGATGCTGCTGTTGAACGACTCCCTGCAGGCTTCACCTGACATTCCATCCACACTCATTTGGCGGTGCAGACTGCGATCCCAGCACGCCAAAGCTTTTAAGCTCTCTCTTTCCAAGAAAACACATAGCTAGCACCATTATTTCCTCACAAAAACAGCTAACAGCTGCAGACTGAAACAACAAAACAAAGAAAAAGTCTTGCACAGTTCTGCTAAAGTTGGATGCAACCTTTATCAGCCATCTTGGGCAATAAATTAATGCTCCTCTTTTCAGTTTCTATTAGAAAAAAGAAGTGGCCAATTTCCACTTCCACGCAAAGGAATAGTGAACAAACAGGTACATGCAATGATTAATTAGGCTTCATGTCTCCAGCTCAGTGAACTAAACCTCTATTTGCAAAATCAATCTCCAATATAATTCATGAGCTGGCTGAATAAAATTAATTTTATTCTGTATATAAACAGTTGATTTCAGCTGCATTGCTACTTACTTCTGTAAATAAAATATTTTAAAACTCTGTTCATTCTAAATAAGTAGCATGTAAGGTTTATTACAACTATGTATTCCTAGAAGATACTAACTTAAACAGCACCTGCTGATAAAACTGTAGTACCCTGTAAAATCACTGTTAAAACTTTGATTGTATTTGTCCTGCGATATGAGTTTATGAAGGCTCCTTTTTAGAAGGAAGGAAATTAGGGCCCTACAAGTAAGACTGAGGAAAAACTCAATTCTTAGTTCCAGCTGTTTCCGGTGCAGATCATAATGGCCTCTAGTCATGGCTTTTTAGATCAGTGGTTCTCAAATTTTAATGTGCTTATGAATCCCCTATAGATCTTGTTAAACTCGCTTCCTGGGAGCATCTCCAGATACTATGATTCATTAGCCCCAGTTGGACTTAAAAATTTGCATTTCTAATCAGCTCACAGATGGTGGTGGCGCTGCTGATCTGAGCACCGCAAATTAAGATCCAGAACTCTCCTTAAGGCAACCTAAAATTACAATTTTATGCAACTATGTTTCAATAACAGGACAGCACCATCAACTGTAAAATCAAGAAACTCCTCAATCAATATAATGCAGCACAGATAAAAATTTAGAGTCCAATTTTTATATTAATATATATTCTAATTCCATAATTGAATGTTTTCTAATTGCTTCCTTTAAAATGCTACTCTTTTTTCCCAGTGTAAATGATTTGTCCTTCCTTATAACATTCCAGAAAATTTTCTCATCATTTAAAACATAACACCATCTTTTTCAACAACTTTATAAAGTCTTAAAAAGTTCACAAGTCAGTTCAACATTTTTCTATCCTTCTTTAACTGTCTAGTGGTACTGGAAAAAAGCCAGTTCTGGGAACTTCTACACAGAGCGCGCTGAAGTAAACACACATACAGAGTACTGCAGTGCTAAATGCTTCCATGGAATGGGAAATGTTAATTATTCAGCAAAGGGTTTGTGGTCACCTGCCTCTACCCCTCATTCCTGCCCTACTAGGCATCTCTGCTCTGGTCTTGTGAACAGAGGGGTTAGTTTGGGTCTAATAATGAAAGTAGTCCACCTGTTCAATTACAGAACCGCTTATCAACTAATTTAAAACAGTCATTTTAAAGTTTGTTTGAAATAGCACCTTGAAATTACAAGGACACTCACAGACAAGCAGAACAGGCTAAGCAACCAGGTGCAAAGCAAATGAGACAAAGAGAAGAGCACCACGCAGATGTTCTCTTTGTCTGTCTTCTACACATTCACTTCTCAGCAATCTCTCCAGTTCTTACTGCATCAACTTCAGACACAAATGTCCACAGCTGTCCCAGGATCTAATTTCTCCGAGGCCCACTCATTACTTTTCCTGAGTAGAGTAGCACCACAAAATTTATAAATATAAGTACATATAAATATATTTCATGCGTGTGTGTGTGTGCGTGTGTGCGTGTGTGTGTGCCCTTTGGTGTGCTACCCAACAGTAACAAATAGTGAGTAAATATAAACTTACGTATAAAAATGCATTCATACATTTATGCACAGATTGGACATGATGGTGTGTATTTTAGTAAGTACATACACTCATATGCACACATATACATCCTAATATAGGACTTACTGGAACAAATTCAGAGCCAATAAATATTTGACCTTAATGAAAATTAGAGCAAATACAACTTACAACCATTTGAATATTATTCAAATTTTTAGATGCTAAGTAATAATTTATATAATATTTATCTAAATTACTATTACTATGTGTTCAGGGAAGAAAAGTATTAAAGCCAAATTATGAAGCCCAAAACACACATCCACTAGACCAGATATAATTATGTTCTGCCACAATGGTCATACAGAGAGCAAAACAATGTAAGATATACTTGGATTATCTGAGCTTCAATTCCAGTAATTTCTACTGTATATGGGAACTGTATATTTTGTTTACCCACTGCACAAGTCAGCCTTCACTTCGCAGAAGCGCTGAGCAGTACCCCAGGGCAGCAGAGCTGCAGTGCTGGGTATCCCAACTCAAGTGCCCTTTGCAGCTGACGCCCCATTTCCTGTCTCCCAAAGGGAAGCTCTCATCTAGCAGTGCGGATGAAGGTCCTGAAACAACTACCTGCCATTTGTCTCTTTCTCGCACATTTTCTTTTTATTATACGATCACATGTAATGTGTTTCCCGCGTTTCCATACAACTGAGAGAAAAGTGTTCTCTACTCTTTGAATCTTCACATGTGATCATAACAATGTTTTAGACATTACATTACCAGTTAGTTTATCAAGTTTTCTATTTTATCAAAACATAAAACAAACTGTCACAACAAAATAAGAGACTAACAATAGTTGATACACTGTATATTTTTATCTTCAAAGTAGTGACTCAGAGTACAAGACATAGACCAAAAAGATTCTTATGAAGAAACAAACAAGTAGAAAAAAAAATCATTAAAGTTTTTTCTTATTACATTTATTGCCCTATACCATGTTTTACACCACACACTACAGCTTTGTATGGCTTCTCAGAAACAAGAATGAATATTGTTTTTGTTTGTTTGTTTTCAGTTGTTACAGTAAAGCAAATTTATTCTATCCAGCAGATTTTTTTTTTGGAAATTTCTCTCTCTCTCTCTCTCTCTCTCTCTCTATATATATATATATATATATATATATGAAATCTACATGTTCAATATGCAGCATAAATGCTCTATTTTATATGAATCTGGCTCTCTTGATAACTTTAACTGTATTTGCTTTGAGTTTGAACTACTTATGGAAAAAAAGAAGGATTTATGTCATGGAAATCATCTATAAAGCTATTTACCTGAGAAAGGAGAAAGGACAGCTGGGAGCTGATGTACAGAGAGAAAGAAGATATCCATGAAAAGCTATTAGGAACAACAGAAAAACTTGAAAGATTTGAAATAAGTTGTCTCTGAAGGGTGATTTATTTTATTTTTCTTATTTAAAATATTTAATCAACAGATGCAGCTTGTATGGATTCATGGTGGACCTAGTGATGCTTCACATCTTGTGCAATGATTATTGTAGTACAATTAATGAACACGTGTCATGTTATACTTTAAATTCCCAGAATTTACTTATCTTTTTGTAAAATTAAGTTTATTCTCTGAATTCTACAATAGATTTAGAGCACTGCTGAATTCTACAATATAACACTGCTGAATTCTACAACAGATTTAGAGCAGAGCTAATAATGCCTCTGCTCCTCAAATTCTTCAATGAAATTTAGAGGGAAGCAATACTCACAAACTTATTCCCGGAAGCAAGTACTTCCCTGATATCAAAACCAGAAAAGGATCCAACCAAAAAAGAGAATGACAGGCCAATCTCCCTAATGACCATACTTGGAAAAAATTCTCAAGAAGATACTGGCAAACAGAATGCAGCAAATCATCAAGAAGATTCTACATCATGGCCAAGTAGGATTCATCCCAGGGGTGCAGGGATGGTTCAACATATGCTAATATACAAATGTAGTACATGATATTAACAGAGCCAAGGATAAAAATCATATGATCATCTCAATAGATGCAGAAAAAGCATTACACATAGCTCAACACCCACACATGATGAAAACTTTACAGAAAATTAGAATAAATGGTCTTTATTTCAATCTGATAAAAGCCATCTTTGACAAACAGGCAACATGATAATAAATGTTCAAAAACTGAAAGTTTTTACTCTAAAATTAGAAACAAGACAAGGATATCTACTGTTACCACTCCTATTCACTATAGTTCTGGAAATATGAGCCATAGAAATTTGTCAAGAGAAAGAAACAAAAAGATTAAGGATAGTAAAGGAAGAAGTTAAACTATCACTTTGTGTAGATGACACGATACTCTACATAGAAGACCCCAAACAATTCACAAAAATACTTCTAGATTTAATACCTAAATTCAGTAGCATAGCTGGATACAAACTCAACACTCAAAAATCATTAACATTCCTGTACACAAATAACAAACTCACTGAGAAAGAAATTAGGGAAACTACACACCTCACAGTAGCATCTCCAAAAATGAAATACTTCGGAGTCAATCTAATGAAGGAATTAAAAGATCTTTATGTTGTAAACTACAGTACTCTGACAAAGGAGATTCAAGAAGATCTTAGAAAATGAAATGATATCTCTTGCTCTTGGATAGGAAGAACCAACATAGTGAAAATGGCCATACTCCTAAAATTGTTATCCAGATTTAATGCAATCCCAATCAAGATACCATTAACTTATCTCACAGAACTAGAGAAAAAGATTCTAAAATTCACTTGGAACCAGAAGAGATCTAAAATAATAAAAACAATTCTGATCAACAAAAGAATGGCAGAGGGTATCACAATCCATGACTTGAAATTATACTACAGATCTACAGTGATTAAAACAGCATGGTACTGGCAAAAGAGCAGACCCACGGATGGGTGATTGATTCATGCATCTTCTATCTCAGGCTGGAAATGTTAGCTCTCAAAAAGAATTAATAATGAAATGTGAGCTACCTTAATTCTAAGTATCTGTCATCAACAACAGGACTATCTTAATCTAGATTTTGGCTAATGTATTTAAAGGGAAAGATTATCTTAAAATTAGTACTACATAATTTTGTTCTTATGGACGAAGTTCTTACTGGTCAGTAGCCAGGGATGATGTGATGGAAGCAAAGTAGACCCTGGATTGTGCAGGTGAATGCCTCAGGAGGGAGAGGTTGACTGACACTCTGGGCTTTCACTGTTTCAGTTTGGAAATGAGAATGGCAGGATCTTCTTTGCAGAACTCTAGAAGTTTAGAATCATGTGAAGCCTTTGGTGAGTCACTGGAATAAGTTTACTAACTGATAAAGAGTATCTGGTATTATTACTGTCATGCTCATGCAATTTCCCAAAATCATCTTCATGATGCTCCGCTGAGAGTTAACATAGTGTTCTGTATAGATTATTTGATTTGTTCCATGTGATAAGTCTTTACAAATCTAGAACAAGTGTGATAAAATAATACTAGTAAATAATATGTTTTGATTGAGACAAATGATTGACATTCCATTTAATAAATTATCCCTGAATCTTTCCTACTGAAAGGTGAGCACCTGCATAGTTTCTTCAAAGAGATCTAGATCTCTAGGGATGAGAATTTATGCATGCTTTATGTTCCTTCTCCTTAACTCAAGTTTTCCTTTCAATATTTGCTAGAACATACATTCAGCAGAATTACATTAAATATTAAAGGAATGGGGCTAAGCAATAGCAGACACTCTTGAGTGAAAACCTGAATGTCTACATCTGTTTCTCCACAGCCCTTGAAAATATCTCTTAAATGCAGTCTTATAACCTAGGCAAATTTAGTGCCAAATTATCCTCAGCTTTAACCAGGTTCACAGCTTTCTGTAAAACCTAAGACTAGATCTGCCCCGCATCATTTTCAAAATAAAAGAACTGTCGACCCTTAAATCAAAATTCTCAAAAAGTAGAAATTGTGTCTAACAAAAATAAGATTCATATTTTCACTCTGACATTAACCTATGACCGCTTTCTATTTCACAGTGAAATAAATACAGATTGAGTGAAGAATTTCAAAAGCAAATGCCAAACTCTGTATACCCAGTGGGTTACAGATGTAGGAACGTAGTGGCAGGGAGCCACTCTACTTCCTTCAAGATCCAAAAGCATTTGGAAGGAAACCCCACAGAGAACATGTGTGTCAGACATCGTTCCTTTTGGGGTTTCCTGCCTTGTTGTTTGCCAAACTTCCTAGACCTCATTGCTTGTTAATAAAGTTCAACAAAAAGACCTTATGAAATGCTGATTTCATACAGTGAAACTTGCATTAAAGGAGTTTTTATGTAGTGGAAGTTTCCTGCCATCTGTATTTCTCTACTTCACGAAATCAAAGAAGCGTGACTTGGAAAGTTACAAGCATAAGGTGACATCTGAGTGCTCACTGTCTACAGATCAAGCCCAAAAACTGACCCAGAACTGGAGACCATATTTTAGACACTGCAACAGAGAAGATGCCTAGCTGTGAGGACACTGCTATACCCTCAGCAGTTCTGCGGCTCCTGTAGGTGAGCAGTCATGTGAAACTGCACGGAGTGCACCGTGTAGTTTAACTCCACAGAAACACGGACAGGGAAAATGGAAGAAAGACTGAATTCAAATTTCTTTTACCTCTACAACAGTAGTCACAAAAGGGGAAAAAACTTTTTTAACTTTTTTTAGCAGTGGGATTAAGAGTAGACATTACAAATTTAACTGAAAAAAAAATAAGCTAAAACTAACATTTCTAGTGCACTAAAATATCTTCCAATCTTCAGAACTATCATTATCTTATCTTCTGTATAATCTTACCAATTGAAAGTCAGTTAATTTATCTCAGAACAATGAATATTTACGCCATTGTATTAATCAGTTTGCCCACTGCTGAGACCATACACACAACATCCACAACTTAGAGGACAAGAGATTTGTCTCATGGTTTCAGAGGATTTGGTCCACGGTTATCTGGCTCCACAGGAGAAACATCACGGTGCATAATTGCCTTCAGGAAGCAGAGGAGGGAAACAGTACCAGATAGGAAGGAGGTGCTTCTACGATCCATCCAGATTTATTCACAAATGGGTTTTGCCAATCCCCTGGCCTGCTCCAAAGCCAATCCAGTTGCAATTTACCTTAACAATAACATCTCACCTTTTGTCATCCTGACACCCATACACATTTCCTTAAACCATACTTAATCTTCAAAGAAATACAATAGCAAATGCATAATTTCACCTCACGTAATACTGTCCTGCATACAACCAATAACAATATTCTACCCTTGCAGTCTAAGTAGTTCCAGAATTGCTAAAAAGCCCAACTCAATGTATTGTTTCTCAAGGTAACTTTTAGCTATGAACTCCTGAAAATTCACAAAGCAAGTTATGCAATCCTAGTATATAGTATTATAGGGTAACTATTCCTACCCCCAAAAGATAGAGGAGGGACAGAAGAGTGTGAGATCAAAGCAAGACAGAAAACTGGGCAAACCTGAAGTCCTACAGCTCCCTGTCCGGGATCCGGGCCTCTCTATGGCCTCTCTATGGGCTGTCTCTACTCATTCGCTGAAGCTTTTGTTAGCAAATTCCCATGTTCCTATTACTCCCAACTTCCTGGGGTCTCCACTGCACCTTCAGCTTCATTTCTACAGTCTCACACACCTACCTCTTGCAGATAAGCAGCCTGGTCTCGCACGCCTTCCTTTGAAATCTTGGTGGAGGCCTCCCTCAATCCACAACTCTTTTATTTCACATGCATGCTCAACCAGTATCATGTGGACTATGCCAAATCTGTAGCCAGTCTGAACAGAAACCACCCCCTTGGGCTATGACGGCAGCAGCCTCTGAGTTCCTGGGCTGGGAACAATAGCGAAGGGAATCCCAGGGGATAATTCCTTAGAAGGCGCTTTTCAAGCAGGGATCCCAGGGACCCTCTACTCAGATGAAAACTTCACACCTTTATACCCCTTAGCCAGACGTCTTGCTGATTTCTGACTCTGATTGTTGCTCTCACAGCATCTTTCTTTTTGTTCCTGTACAAAATACTTAGTGTCTTTTAATGACACTGAATTTCTTCAGCCGTTAGGTTTCTTTTGACCCCGCTTTACTTGTGGTTCCTTTTGGGCCGTAATTTTTCTGCTCTGCTTTTTGAGCACTGTTTATCACTAAAAATCTGCTAAAAGCAGACAATAGTATCTATGCCACAGCCTGAATATTGGGGTACCCTGAAATTTCCTCTGCCAGATCAACCAATTCAATACCTTTATACTTAGTTTCCTGGAAAGTCTCAGGACACAGGGAAAACATGGATAATTTTTTTTTTTTTTTTGTCAGTCTGTAACATGCTTCTGGTTCATTTCAGAATTTTAAACCTCCTGAGTCTGACCTTTAGTGTTCACATTTCCATCAGCACTCTAGCTTCTCAGCTGGGCCCAGAATTGCCCAACACGCCCTACTACAGCATTCTAGAACTCCTTCATCTCACTTCTCCAAATGTTTGTGATGGGGTTCACTAAGCTGCCAAGGTACCCATGGGTGCAATTGATTTTGAGGTCTTCCTAACTCATCCTCCCAGAGTAGGGGGATTACAGGTGTATCATGCCACGCCTGGCTCATAAAGCAAATTTTACAGTCATCCAGCTTTAATTTTATTTTTGGTAAGATACGGTAGATTAGATATCAAGATTAATGTTAGACTGACATGTCTACACACACATGCATAGTAAATGTGTATTTTTTCAGGCCTAACACTCTGTGACATCACTCACATTATCAATTCCATACCTAATCATCAAACCCTCTTTTTCTGACCAGGAATGCTATCTGTCCACATTTCACCTGACTCTCAAATCCTACTCTACCACAAAGTTCATTACTCTCTAATTCCACATGCACTGAATTGAAACAAATGGGCAGATTTGTGCTTTTAATTGCAGAAAAGACACAAATACAAAACAGAGTGGAAAAACTAGCTTTCAAAAGAGCACCACAATGAAGAATGACAATGCAGCCTGGGGAACGCCCTGAGACAGAAGCGCTCCTGGCTTCAATCTTCACGGCATACTGTCTGCTGCCTGGAGTGGTCCAGTCCACTGCACAAGTATCAGAGCACCTGACCCAGACTTCCTTCGCTCTAGAACGGCAAGGAAATGTCAGTTCCTATTCACAGTTCTGGTCCCTTCTTACTGGGTATATTTTTGCTTGTTTGTTTGTCTGTGTTTGTAGTACTGGGAAAATGTCACACACAGCAAGAAAGTGCTCTACCACTGAGCTATACTCCCAATCCTATAGTTTTAAAAAAAAATTTTCAGAAAGTTTTTATTATATTACTTGATATTCATAGATTACTATAAATACAATTTTTCTTATATAAAATCTGATTTTTTTAATGTTTTGGGAGTGATAGTCGCAGATCAATATTTTTCCTGTGAGAAAATACCATACAAATTGACATAAAAATGGTGAGATCCAAAAGAAAAAGTTAAAACCACCCGTGTAGTCACTTAGGCCTGAATTCTGTTCATTCAGAAAAACAAAGGTGTCCTAATTAGAAGTCAGCAAACTTCTAGTCACTTGAAGACAATTTCCTGCTGGCTGAGCAATGACAATTGGGCTCTAACACTGGAAACTTATGCCAATGTTCAGAAATGTCCTGGATAGTCACACTAAAATAATCCCATGCAATTCTCCATGAAGTATCACAAAAGAAATATTCTTAAGCATATAGCAGTTATCTTAATGTTTGCGATAACGTAATACGTGAATCAAACGGGAAGTTCTGCTTAAAGGCACTTTGTGTACCTATGTTCTGTGTGTAATTACAATCAAACAAATTATTTCCAGCGGTCACATTTGGCTCACTTGGGCAGTAATACACATCTCCTGCCTCAGTTAATAACAGTAAAAAGAGCAATAGGAACAGGGCTTCTAAATGTTGCTTTTGTTTACAAGGCTGCAAGTAGGCCTGACAATCACTTTCAAATCCAAATTTCCATTCACATAATAGCTTCCAAATGTATGATTCTGCTTTATCTCCTTAATGACCATGTACTGCATGTGAGTGACCTACAATATCACAGGTCCATCCAGTCCAGCCACTCAGTTAACAAGGGACAATATAAACAAAGAAAGCTAAAAGCTAAACATGAAAGATACAAGAAGAAAGGGCCAGGAGCAGTTGCAGCATGAAGTGAACAAGCACAAAGAAAGCCAAAGGACTTGGAGGAGCTCAGCACTAATGAAAAAAACAAGAACACAGATCAGGGGGTGGGAAGCATGTAGACGCCAGCTGGAATACAAGAAAGCAAGGACTACAGCAGCCAGCAGAAATCCAAGGACAGAAAGGATTGAAGATTGAAGGGAACAGGAAATTTATTGGAAACCAAGTTGTTTTTCCCTTTGTATCCAATGCAACTCTATTCCAGGCTGAACTCTAGTCTCAGCCTCAAAGAAGACAGAAGGGAAGCTGAAACTCAGAGCTGTCTTTTTTGCATGGTAAGGAGCCAGGAGCTCTGCAAAGGCTGAGGAAAGGAAGCAGGAGAGCGTAGAAGAGGCTCTGACAGCAGATACGGGGATCAAGAGATTGTGGTATTGTCCAGAACAGCGTTCACAATATTCCAGAAAGTTAAATCAGAGATAATCCGATTCCAACTCAGTCCTACTGAATCCGAACTTCCAGGACATGTATCAAACATCTCAAGTGAGTTCCATGGACGGGAAAGGAAGCCCTGGGATAGTGGGGAAAATAGCAGGCTATAGAACTGCCCGAGCACAAATCCTCACTCAGCTTGTCAACAGCTGTTGACTATGAGCAAGTTTGTCAGTTTATGTCCCCAATTCACTAATTATTTAAATGGATTTTGTTAAGACTGAGTGGATTATTTCATGTAAAGTAAGTAGGCAGTGGCTGGTACATACAGAGAGTTCAGTAGCGATACAGTGTGGTTCTGAGTCCTTGAACTAGAAAACTCTTACTGAATAACATAGTTTGATTGATTAAAAATGAAAGATGAGGAAGAGGCAAAATAGTTATACACAGTTTATGAAACACCAAGGAAAACAATTCCCCATGGCTCAGAAATCAAGCCACAAGCCGCCCTGGTTTCTACCCCTGGCCTCAGCATGTACGATCCAGAAATTTCCTGTAGGAAATCAAAGTGTGGCAGGTCTTTACCACATACATGTCAGTGCAAATAAAAGGTGGCTCCATGCTCTAGCATTTTCACACTGGAGAACAGAAGACGCTATGGAAATGCAGTAAATCTGGTATCTGGCTGCCGCTGAGACCAGCTCATGGCAACCACAAAACTGCTGAGACTCATTTGTTTGGTAATCACCTTATTTCACAACTCTGTTCTGTTAAGTCATTTCTCAAATATAATTTCCAACAAGCACTAATCTTTCCATGGATCTCTGCATCCTCTGTTTTTCCCATTATGTTCAAATTTAACTGGTTTTTTAAAAATTACTAATTAAAAACTAGCTGTCTAGTTAACAAGCGTCTCTACACTCTCCATTTCTTTACTGAACATTCCTCGTATCTACTGAACTTTAACGAGACTCCCCGGACACGTGTGGAAGACACCTCACTTGCAACCTCCACATAAAGAGCAGCTTAATTCCCCATCCTTTGCTTAGGGGCTGGAAGGAAGAATGTATCTTTAATTTCTGTCACTTCTTAAAGGTTCTACTTGTTCCTATAATGCCCTCTGGTGTTCCAGGAGCCCCTACTCTGTCCTCTGTCTGTGTTGTCCTTTATTTATCCCAGCTTGATGACTTCTATCCTTCCTGACTCAAGGACATTAGAATACAGCTCGCAATGGTTCCATTAATTCCCAATTCCAGCATCATGGCACAGTGTATTCCATGCCCTGGTAGGCCTTCCAGCTGATAATTTTTCAAGTAAAATTCATTACTCTGCTATTCTGTTTCAGCCATTTAGTCACTGGACTATGAAATAGGCTTATTATTATTTATGATTGCTCACCTTTTATATCCCTGACCACAAACACCTATGCTTTCCGTTTTCTAACTTTATTGGGTCTACCATCAAATCTTGGCCATCAAGACTTTGGAATTCCCTACAGTTGTCTCAGCTATCAGATGTCTTCCAGCAACAAAGAAGCCTTACAAATGGCTGTACAAAGAACTATCGTGTAGTAGCAAAACAGGAGTTTTGAAGATGAGTGAGTTTGCTCTTTCAAGTATATATTTTGCTCCAAACAACAATACTGACTTTTAAAGTACTTTAAAAAGCCATTAATTTTGGTTGATCTCTTAATCTTGGCCATTCTTTCTGGAGTGAGATGGAATCTCAGCATTAATTTTTACTTCTCTAGTGACCAATGGCACTGAACATCTTTTCATACATTTATTTGTCATTGGTTTTTCTTCATCTGAGAAGTACATATTCATCACAGATGCCCATTTTTGGATTGGGTCTTTGAATTTGGGGGCCCAATTTTTTTTTTTTTACTTTTTATATGTTCTAGATGGAATTCCTGTGTCTGAGGGACAGTTGGCTAAGACTTTTTTCCCAATTCATTGGTTTTCTTTTCACTCTGCTGGAGATTTCTTTTGAATGCAAAAGCTTTTAATAAGATGAGATCTCAGTTGTTGATTCTGGGAAATACTTCCCATGCAGTTTGATTTTGCTTCATGAACTCTCTATCTACCCCTATGTCTTCAAGATTTCTACCTACTTTGTCTTCCAGCAGACTTAGTGTTTTTCTTTTAATATTTAGATCTTTGATCTATTTTGACTTTACTGTTGGTGGGAATGTAGACTGGTGCAACCACTATGGAAATCAGTGAGGAGGTTCCTCAAAAAGCTAAATCCCATTTGACCCAGATATCTGGGCATTTTCCCAGAAGAGTTAAAAATATCACACTACACTGATATATGTACACCCATGTTTATAGTAGCACAATTTGTAATAGCTAAATCTTGGAAACAACTCAAATGCCCATAAACTGAGGAAAGGATAAAAAAGATGTGGTATTTTTATATAATCGAGTACCACTCAGCTATAAAGAAGGATCACATTGAGGCTTTTATAGGTAAATGGACATGACTTGAGACAATACTCATAAGTTAAATAAATCAAACTCACATGCATTAAATTCCATATTGTCTCCCTGGTATAATAAAACTGAAAGAGTAAATAAGATCCAAAGTCTACAATAAATATTGTGAAAGGGTAAGAAATTGCTCAAAGGGGAAAAGATAACTGAGACTGGGAAAGGAAAAGGAAAAAGATATGAATTTGTGTGTGTGTGTGTGTGTGTGTGTGTGTGTGTGTGTGTATGATAGCTAAGATGGCTATACTACTATTTCTATTAGTTCTTGGAAAGGGAACAGAATACTGATATGATTAGATCAATTTTGTATGTCTATATCTGTAATCTAAGCAACTCTTTTGAAGATATCAATATGAAATACAACCACCATTGTTAAATTCCTATCATCTTGTTTTGAAAGCCTATACTGTTATTGTTTTGTGGTTTCTTGTTGTTGTCTCTTTTGATTTTTGCTTTTATGTGGGTTTTTTGTTTTTAAATTTAAAAAAACATAAACTAAAAGATTAAAAATGCAAAAGAGTGAAGGTGATAGAAATGGCAGAAGGCGATAAACATATCAATAGTCATACAAATATAATTAGATATAAATTTGCAAAAGTATGGTGAGTAATCAGATGGATTCAGATGAATAGCTTCCAAGTGATACATTTAAAGCAAAATAATAGATAAATTCCCATAGCAAAGACAGTAAAAATGTAGAATAAATATATTTATTTATTGAGTAGGCCTTCTCTCTCCCTCTCTCTTTCACACACACACACACACACACACACACACACACTATATATATATATATATATATATATATATATATATATATAAAATCAAGAGTATCAACAAGCCTACAAGATGCTTTGAATAAACTCATAAAAAGAAGAAAACTAGAGAAAGAGTGAGAAAGAAGAGACAGAGAGACAGAGAAACAGAGAGGGACAGAGAAAGAGGACAGAATGAGAGAGCCGAGAAAGAGAATGAACTAGGAATGAAAATAGTCAAAGCAAAAAGCAAAAGACAAAATTTAAAACACTGATCAATGAATGCTGCACCACGGGTAACAAGCACTTCTGTCGTACCACTATACAGTAGGGTAACTGTAACAATAATGTGTGCACACATAAAAAGTTAGAAGAAAGAATTTTTAAAGTTCCCAATTAATATTTGAGGAGATAGATACATTTAACCTTATTTAACATTATACAGTGTATCAAACACCAAACGGAACAAATATTTGCATTCAGATCCCACCAAGGAGAGATTCTGGTAAAAATCCTAGTTTCAGTTAAGAGTTCTGAAGGGTTACAGGACAAAAATAAGGATAAAGAGGAAAGGTTAACCCTTTACCAACAGAGTAGGGTCAACCACACACACCTATGTAAGCATATGATAGGCTCAAGGTAAGTAATCTCTACACTGAAAATTTGCCAAAACAAAACCAGTTCTTTCATGAAAAGAATAGTATCATGCATTCTGAGCCCCCAATTACATCACGGTTCATGCTAGATGTCTAACATGCAATCTAAAGCTAGTAGAAATGCCTGGAGGAAGATGCATAAACCAACTGACTGAAGACGTGTATATTAAAGTTATCAGATATGGAATTTAAAGTAACTCTGATAAATAGTTAAGAATTCATAGGACAGAGACTTATGACATAGACTAATCCTAGCTCTAAAACAGCACAAAGAAATTCTTTATCTCAAAACTGTAATAATAACAATTAGATTAGCATATACTAGACAAGGCTGGAGGACATTAGTGATAGGGAATATAAGTGAGAAGAAAATATCCAAACATGGAAAGCAAAGCAACGACAAAACAATAAAGAAAGGAATGTAAGAAACCCAATAAGATTTGAGTCATAGATCTAAGAATTGCTGCAAACCATTAGCTAGACAAACACGCAGACAACAATACCTAGGCAAACCAAAGTATATGACTGGAAACCAAAAATAAGAAGAAAATAAAAGACAAAATCTTGTCAGATTAAAAACAAATAGTTGATTTTAGCTTTTTACTGTATCTAAATCTGTACTTTGTATCCATCTTCTTTTCTTTGTTTTATTAGTGCATGTATGCAATCCATAATAATTACATTCACCTTAGGAAACTGATACATACTTGTATTTGTGTTATACTGCTGTCATGCATTTTAATTAAGCACATACTTAATGTTCATTTACAGTTGTGGACATTATGCATTATCTGTAAACACATGTGTGTAATATCAAATAAAGTAAAACTGAAAGAATTCATCTCTGCAGAATTTCAGTATAGAAAATATACAGGAGATACTTCTAGTTGAAAGAAAACAATCTCAGATATAAGAATGAAGATGAAGAAATGAATGAAGACCAAAGGAAAGGGGAAAATGTATAAATATAAACAGATACTGGTTGAACAAATAAACTTTGTAAATATATCACATAGAGAATGACTATATATCACATCAAAAATCAAATATCAGAACACTGTAAATAAAGTGTTATATTTCCATTTTCAGCAAATTGTACTCATACTAATTTATATCATAGTTTAATTAATCAAAATTGTGTGTTGGTCTTGTAGTTAGCTACTAAGAGAATAACTCATTCACAAGTCAGTGTAAGGCAAAAGGAATAACAAAAGTACATTATTTCAGAAGAAGCCAGAAAAGAAGAAAGAAGGTGGAATAAAAACAATGAGTGTACTAAGCAAACAGAAAACAGACAATGAGATGATAGTTTGGTTTTTTCCTTAAGACTGATTTACACGCCTCCTAGCCATTTGATGCGTATTAATGGCTGCATGATTGCAAATTAAAGCTGAATAGCTGCACTCCTATTTCATCACACTCAAGAACTGTAATATATTTAGATTATGTTTTCGAGACTCTTAGTACTAAATAACTTTATTTTAAAAAATAAATTTTACTGAGAGCAAACATAACATGAAGGATATAGCTCTAAAGTAAAATGACTCAAAATTAGACTTCACATAATAAAACTGTATTTTCAGAAATCCAATAGGCTTGAACCCATGTTTCTAATAGAATTTAGATCTTTGGAAATTTTATTTGTTAAGCAAAGTATTAATATATGAAGCAACTTAGCTTCTAAAAATCAAAGAAGAATTTCTTAATCAGGAACTTTGTTTAATCAAAACTAATTAAATCAGTTTTATCACACCCATTTGAGCAGAGACAAATACAGAAAGTAAGCAAGGCCCTAAGAAATGCTTCCTCACAGAATAAACAATTTTAATGCATCTGTCTACCAAGCTAAGCATGGTGGTGGCCGCCTGCAGGCTCAGTAATCTGGGAAGATGAAGCAGGAGGAGAATTGCAAGTTCAAGCCCAACCTGGACAATTTAGCAAAACACAGTCTCAAAAAAAAAATTACTAAGAGCTGGGTATGTAACCTCAATATGTTCACTGGTTCACTTCAGAGAGTGAGAGAGAGAATACTAGTAAATATGCAGTGACCAAAAGAAGACTGTCTCAAAGACATTAATTATTCTCTGCACCAACTGTTTTTGTAACAGGTACTAAATCATTACACTTCAAATGTAATGTAGGTATGACTACACACACACACACACAGACACAATATTTGATTTCACCTCAATAATATATCAAGGACGTATCAGTATCTTCAACGTATGAACCAAAATGTTAAGGTCTAGTGAGCTACTGCACACATAAAACTGCAGGATAAACTTGTCCTGCAAAAAGATCATGATTCTTAACCTTTGTTGCACAACTTAGTATTCTTTGAAAGGGTAGCACTTCCTGTGTGTTCCAGTTACTCCACAACACATGCCTGCCTCTATCACTGTAGCAAAGAGCCTGGGTTAAGCTTTTTGCTGTCTTTTCACAGCTCCAGATCCCATTTCCTTCTGTTCCAACAGGGTCCATACCCTCATTCTCATTCATTTTGTACTTGTGGAACAAATACCTATCAAAGTTGGGATTTTCAAACATTGCTTTGGACTCTGAACAAATGCTGAAAGTTTTCAAAGTACATGTGAGTATGTCCTAGAAAGGAATTTGATCATACAAGTGTTTGCTCAGCAAGTACACACCAGCCCCTACAATCTAAACAGCATTTTTTTAGGTATTAGGAGCCCAGTGATGGATTGCTTCTTTGTTCTTATTGTGCTCAATGTCCTGCGTGGAATTACACATCAAATACTCACAAAACACATGCATAATCCATAGGAAATAACACAAATAGGACACTGTGATAAAAGCATGGCAAAGGCTTCTAGCACAATTATGGTTCCAGAGAACCCATTATGTTTGTTTTTTTCTATTCATAAAAGCAATGAGTGTTCACAGATGGCTATGAAAGAGAGGGATAGCATGATTTTGTTAGAAATACAGGGACTTATGGAAGGATGGTAGAGTGGTAAGCAGCAGAGAAAGAATCTCTATGAGATGTGCTGTCCAGACACTGGAATATTGCACATGAGGAAAAGAAGAAGGGGGTACTGGGTCCCCTGGACCCAGGAAGAATCTGAAGTGAGAGCTAAAATCCTTGGGGAGAGTGAAGAGAGAACTTTATCAAAGAAGGTGATAGCTGGCTGCACCTTCTCCTTCAGTCAGGACTCTGTGGGAGGAGTGGTTCAAACCTGTGTTGTGACTTCTGGCAATGCCAGAGGCCTCTATAGACAGATGCAGCAGTGCAATGGTGGATTGGATGCCATAAGCTGCTCTCAGTGGTGAGTGTACTAGATTTTTGCCTCTGCTGGGAGATTATGATTAACTGGGAGCCATACTGGAGGGAGGTGATAGGGCTTTGGAATTCAGAACAACTGTTGGCTGCATCTAGTGGCTCCCAGCTGAGTTCCAGTCTGCAGAAGGTAGGCTGACTGCTACAGGCTGTACAGGCCTGGTTCCAGCCTCACAGCCAGAAACCAACTGAACTTCAAGTAGTACCCACTACCCCACCATAAAGCTACTGCTTGCTTGCTGGTCTAAATCAGCACAGACCTGGACTCTGTCTCCATGCTCTGTCTACCAGCGAGAGAAGACACATCTTGCAATGAACATTTTTTTTCCTCTCTCTCTTTTTCATTTGTTTCTTTTGTTTTGTTAGGAGGATGGCTGTTGTCATTGGATTTTTCTCCTCATTGTTTGATCCTGTTTTGATGATTGTGAACAGTGTTTCTAGCTTTTCTGTGGTTACTCTTTTTTTCCTTCTCTTTTTCCTTCCTGTCTTCTGCATCAATTTCCTAAAGTTTATATCATCCAACTTTTATCCTTTATTCTTGCCTCTAATCTCTTCCTCTTATTTCTTTATTTTTTTGCCTAACTCTGTAAATTTTCTCCCTGATGCCAAAATTGGTGTACTGAGGGCTTATTTACTGCATACAATTTTCTGGTTTGTTTTAGATTTTCTAGGCTGTGTTTGATGTTATTGTTATTGCTGATTGTAGCACTTCAGCCAAAATGACATAATTGTTCTAACAAACTGTACCAAGACTGAGATATCTAAGGGTCATAGAAAATACTGTGGGCCAGTACTAAAGAAGTAGGAGCTAGGTCAAGCAGGAAGTGATTTTTCATCTCCAATAAATTACAGAGGTAAACCTAAAAACCAGCTACACCTGGAAAACACCAGTAAGAAACAGCCATTTCCTAAGGGTTCCAAATACTAGCAATAAAGCTACTTACCATAGGCAATTTATAAGCATCAACCCAGGAATTAAACTAAAAAGAAAAAAAAAAGTGGAAAATGAGAAGACAAACAGGCAACCCGGGACATCCCGGTCACCAAAGGCAAATCCAGGAGGCAATGAGGTAGAAAAGTCAGAAATCCAACCACCTGGCCTCTCTGAAGTAGTAACAACAAAAGCAAATGAACAAGCCTCTAGGAAAACTCAAATCAGAAATAATTTCACAGGTTACAGAGATCATGCCCAAAGTGAAAAACATGCTTAGTGACTGTAGTGCAAATACAGATTAAAGAAAAATAGAGGAGCTTAGGGAAATGATGAAAACTCAACACAGAGAAGAAATAGAATCCATAAAACAGATTGAAGCAGATGATTAAAAATTCCACTGAAACTATCTGCAGCAGAATAAATCAATGTGAGAACAAAATCTCAGACAAAGAAGACAGGTTTATGGTTAGTGATCATGAAAAGAAAGATTTCTTAAAAATAGCAAAGAACTATGAGAAATCACTACAGCAGTTGCAAGACTATGCAAAGAAGAATAATGTAAGACTGACTGTAGTCAATGAAAACAGCAGGAGGAGGCACAAATGACATAAAAAAAAAAACCTGTCCACAGATGGCATGGCAGAAAGCTTCCCTGACAAGAAAAAATAATTTGACATACAGATAACTGAGGCATGTAGCACTCCAATTACCCATGAAAAGAAAATTTGCAGCAAGGTTATATAATAGTACAGAAATTCAACACAAATCAGAATAATAAAAGCTGTCAGAGAAAAGAAATATATCATCTATAAAGGAAAGCCCATCAAAATCATAGCTGACTTCTCAATACAAGCCTTCAAGTCAGGAGAGCTCAGAATGAAATATTTCAAACTCTAGAAGAAAACAAACTCCAACCCAGATTGATGTACCCACAAAATGATCTTTCAAAATAGATGGAGAAATAATATACTTCCATGACAAAGAACACCTGAGGAAATTCATGAACATCAAACCAAAACTCCAAAATATTCTGAAGAACATGCTAGAAAGAGATAATGAGGTCAACACCATAAACCACAAAAGAATGAATTTAACAGGCAAGGCAAACAATTAAACGGGGTAGGGGGGAACACCAGGACAGGGCAATTACATGACAAGGATCAACCAATACATATCACTTTTAGCTATCCATGTTAACGAACTCAATTCACCAACAAAAGAATCAGACTGACAGAATGGATCAAGAAGCAAGATCCAACAATATGCTGCATACAAGAAACATATTTAATTCAAAAAGAAATTCACAGACTGAAAGTCAAAGGATGAAAAACAATATTCTGTGACAGGAAGCCAGAAAAATGCAGTTAGCTCTTCTATCTGTAGACAAGGTGGTTTTCAAGCTAAGACTGGTCGAGAGACAAAGCAGATCACCGCATCCTTTTAAAGGAAACAGTCCAGGAGGAAGAGATAACAATCATAAATATATATGCAACAAATACCAGTGCACCCAACTGCATAAAACAAATATTAATGGATATGAAAAGTCAAATAAGTACTATTACAATTGTATCACGATATGTCAATACCCCACTGTCACAAATAGACAGATCTACTAGACAAAAATTCAACAAAGAAACATTAGAACTGAACCAAACTTTTGAAAAAAAATGGACTTCACTGATCTCTCCAGAATGTTCCACCCCACAATATCAGAATATGCATTCTTCTCAGCTGCACATAGGCATTCTCCAAAATAGATCACATATTAACTCAAAGAATATGCTTTCACAAATGCAAAGGAATTCAAGTTATCCCATGCATATTATCAGAACATATGTGAACTACTTGCATAGACACTGCAGCGCTCCAGGTATCCATGAGGGGTAACGCGATTTTAAAACTGGCGGTAGCAGGAAAGTTGAGTGAATCTGGGAAAATTTCAAGAAGTAAAAGGAAGGACGCTGTGGTACTTTGGGTGTGAAAAAAAATGAAGGAAAAGGAGCTTCGGGTTTCCATTCTCTGCCATGAGAAATTCTGGAGGAAGCCTAGGATGAAAAGGAGGACAATATGAATGCTATTCTGGAAACTTGCAGTTTGTTTCTGCGATACTCAGGCGATGGTACCAAGTGATTAGCTGAGCACTAGAACTTCTGCTGAGAAGGGGAGGTGGTAAGAGAACTCTGGAGACTTATCCACAAACAGTAAGTAACACTGCCTGTGTGGGTAGAAGGCAGACCTGAGGGACCAGACAGACAGTCAAAGGCCACCAGGCCTGCCAAGGGGAGCAAGGAGCCAGAGGCAGGACACAGCGCATCAGAGGCGTGTTGGAACACAGGCCGCGGAGGATCAGCAGCAGAACCAGTGTCAGGGGTCGGCGCTGCTGTGAGTTCACGAGGGTGAGACACAAAAAATTACAACTCAACAGAATGGCGAAGAACACACAGAAATGAAAATTAATTTTAAAAGGAGAAAAGAGTTGGACCAAAGAAAGGAGTTTTAAACTGTATTTGAAGACTGAATAGGGCTTTTCCAGGTAGAACAACTGCAGGGTAAAAAGGGCAATTATTTCTCCAGGACAAAACAAAACAAGGGAGAAAAGCTCTGCGCCGGCTGACGGGTCCCCAGTTCCATCCCTCTCCTTCCTGGACCAGGTGAACCAGTGCGCACTCACGGTTCAGCCCAGGAACCGCAGGGCGCTCCTCCCAGCGCCCGCCCTCCCGACAGAGTCCAACCTGCACACAGCAGTCAGCATCATCATGGAAAAACCGGTGAAACGGTAAACTTGATGCTTTTTAAGGGACACGCAAATTTCTTTCTGTTTTTTCTTCATTTCTCGGCCCTTCTGGTTGAGAGTGCGTTAAATACACCCTAAGGGTATTGAGCTTGCCATTGTTCTTACCCGGCATCCAAGAACAATGCAGAAATGAAATTTAGCCTGAAGCGGCGCCTACGCGGCCGGCCGCGAGGACAGCGCAGCTTGGGGAGGCGCCAGGCCCGGCCGTGCACCGAGCTGGGGGCGCAGCAGGCGGCTCCCGGGAAGGGGCGCGGGGCGGGGGGGCGGTACCTGCGCGGGGGGCGCCGGGCCCGCGGGGCCGAGGCGCGGCTGCAGCAGCTGCTGGAGGCCGAGGCAGTGCGCGAGGGCGGACGGCGAGGGCCCCATGGCGAGGCCTGGGCGGCCGAGCGGCCGGGAGCGCGCGCCTCGAGCACGGGCACGGGGACGACGGGGACGGGGATGACGGGGACGAGGACGAGGCAGCGGCGGCCCCGCGCCGTCCTCTTGCGTACGCCGCGGAGCGCGTCAGAGCGCCCCTAACTGCGCGGGACCTTAGGGAAACTGAGGCAGGCCGCGCGGGCGTGGGCGCAGGCCCGGCGGGGACCCAGCTTTGGGCGAGGCCACAGGCGCGGAGCGGGAGCGGGCGCCGGGTGCCGGGGGCGCCGGGGGTGCCGGGGGCTCTGGGTGCCGGGGGCGCCGCGGGCGGGCGCCGGGTGCCGGCGGGGAGGGACCCTCACCTGCCCCAGGGCGGCTCGGCGAGGTCGGGGTGGGCTGGTGGCCGATCGGCGTGCGGTGCGTCCGCCCCAGGGCCACCCGTCAGCCCTGTCTGTGTCCAGCCAAACACGCACCCAGAGTAGCCGAACAGCTACACAACCACGTAAAGATGCCCAAAGGCCACCTGGCAAAGCACACCAGAAACGCACTCAGACGGAATCTGCCCAGTCATACAGTCCCGGCACCGTCGGCGCTGAGATTTCCACCAAGAACAGAAATAAAAGGTCAAGGGGAGAAGAGGCAAAGAATGGAAGAAGTATCCCGGGAACTGTTGTTAAATGGAACAGTATCAGAAAGCAGCGAAGAGGGGCAAAGTGAGCTTGTACTCATCTTTGACCGCGGAAATGTGAAGCTGTGCAATTAGCAGACACCTTTAAACCCTCTACAGCTGCACAGGCCCGGCGGTCACCGACCCACAGGCCCATCCCCAGAGCTCCGCACCGCCGTTTTGTCCCGGGACTGAAGTGGTGACCCCAGGTCGCATTACTGTCTGCTACCAGGTTTTCTAGCTTTATTTTAATTTTCTAACAGGGAACATGATATCTGAAAAGAATTTACAGAGACGCCATTTAAACAACAGTGATCCAATCAGTTATTCAAAACTGCATAAAGTTTTCACAACATTAAAACAAAGCCTAAATTTGGAATATGAGTTCTAAGTAAGATAAAGACTGTATGAGCCACTTCTACAAAGATAACATCTAGTAATCAGTTTCACGGCTTAATATTGCTAATGTCGGGAATTTCACTGTCCAATTAGTTTATAATACACACTTTTTTTTTACAGGAAGATCATGTAAATACACAAATGTGTGTAACACATTATTTGAATGCACTTCACATGAAAAATGCTTTATCTCCCAAATTTAAACCAAAATTCCTATAAACTTCAAGACCATTGCCAAAAAGGCCAAATATCTTAAGAATGTTTAATCCCATGAATAAAAGGAAGTGACCATAGGTGTGCTTTCTCTAGTAATGAAGTTAATCTTAAATCATGAATCCTTACAATTATGAAATTTTAATAGCACGTGCTCTTATATTCAATATTAGTGTACAACTTTATTAAAAGGGGTTGAGGGAACGAATGGCATTGGGTAGAAGAGGTACCATGCAGATTTGTTTTAATGATGAATCTTGTAAAGATGTACCCTTTTTCCTTTTAAAACTGAAAGGCTGTCCTCAAGATTAAGATAGAGCTAGCTTTTGTGACATGTATAGTCTAGTTCTGACTCCTAGGTCAGACTAAGAACTTGGGCTTCATCAGAACAGTAAAGAAATCACTTGTTTAAAAGCCACAGAGCTGTTTACTGCCGTCTCCTAACTCAACCATCTCTATACTCTCATAGCATCATGTGACAAAACCATTTCTCTTCCATTCTGATTATTTAACTATAAAACAATATGAAAATGCAAAGCACATTAAAAGGTTTAACCATCTGAGTCCCACTGCTCGTCTTCTTCTTCTGATACAGAGTTGTCTCTTTCATTACATGGCTGGTATATTTGTTATCTTCTTGTAACCAGGACGAAATACCAGCACCTGTAACTTAAAAAAGGAGAGGTTTATTTGATTCGTGATTTTAGAGGATTCAGAACATGGCTCCAAGGCAAAACTGGCATGGTGAAAGACATGGCAGAGGAGCACTCTCAACCCATAGCTACCAAGACGCTGAGAGAGAGAGCGAGAGAGAGAGAGAGCAAGAGAGAGAGAGAGAGGGAGGAGAATCCAGGGACAATATTAAGCCCTTCCAAGTCACAGCCCAAATGACCTCTTCTTACTGGGGCTGATCTCCGAAAAGCACATCCATTATGTACTCAATGGATTAACCCACTGAAAAGTGTAACTAACCCAAGAGCCAGTCGCCTTTTGAAAGCTTCATCTGTGAACACATTTTAGGAAACATTTGAGGTCAAAATCATCACATTCTACTCCTGGCTCCAAAAGGCTCACATCCCTTTCTTACGGAAAGTTCACCTTTGTCCCCAAACTTTCAACAATGCCAGTCTTCTTGAAAAGTCCAAGTCCAAAGTCTCATTTGAGACTGCACGCCAACTCTTAGCTGTGAGCCCATATAAAAATCACTAAGTTGAACACTTCCAACATATAGTAAACATTGTCATTCTAAAAGGGAAGAATGATGGGGTGGAAAGAAATTGGCCCAAAGCAAGGACAAAATTCAGCAGGGCAAACATCAAATCGGGCAGCTCCTATGCCTTTGCTGATTGCAGCTCACAGGGCCTCCCTATTAGGCTGGCCTTTCTCACTGCCTGCAGCTTCCCTCATCTGTTGTTCCACATTGCTGGTCTCCAACTTCCTGGGGTCTCTGTACAGGCTTTTGGGGGTCCCATTGCCTGACCTTCCAGGCTGTTGTGGTTGATACCTTGTGTCACCTTGAGAATTTTAGAAGCTTAACTAAATTACTCAGCAGCTCTCTACCCAAAGGCATAAAGATTACCTCTTTAGGATATTGTTCACCGTTAGGATTGGAGGTCAGAAGTTTAAGTGATTCAGCAGGGGGCCTGGGTCCTCACTTGTAAACATCCTCAGCCTGTGCAAGAGGGGGGCCTGGAGATAAAGTGAGTGCTACACCCACTCAAGGGATGTAACCTGCTTACAATATAAGGGAGGAAAAGGGTTTTGCTCTTCCTTTTCCTTTTTTGCTCTTGTTGGTCTGTTGTCTTATGCCACTTTGAAGTATGGCCCCTGTGCCATGCCACCCTGCTTTGGAGACAGCTGAATATGGACTGGAAACCTGCACAAACTGTGAGCTAATAAACTTCTCCTTCCTTCATTTTGGGCCTCAGGTATTTTGATTCAGCAATGAGAGAAAAAATAACCAAGACATAGGGCTTCCTTTGAAATTGGGGAGGAAGCTTCCATGAATGCACAACTCTGGTGTTTCAAGCCTTGAAAGCAGAGTGATGTAAATGATGCCTTGGTTGCTACTCCAGGGCCCCCGGAGCCATGGCTTCGGAGAGCTCTGAGAGCTTGGATGCTTGAACTTGGGAATTTTCTTCCCAAGGTGCCTCTAAGTAAGCAGAGAACTGTGGGAAACTCTTCCCAAAGAAAAAGTGTTTTAAATAAGTTTACCCTTTCATGCACTTGAGCTCAGCACATGATAGGTAGGTACTGACTAGTTCCTGGGAAGCTCTGACATTAGATTTCCTGTTGTCTCAGTGCAGAGTATTTTTTTAAAGTCACTACAGTTCTCAGCCCCTGCACTCTGCTTCGCCCTGTCTTCACAGGTGCTTCCACTGTGATTAAGTTGCAAAATTTTCACATCTTTCAAATCTGTTTTTTTCCTGAGGTGGGAGGAGTGGCACCGGAAATTGAATCCAGGACCTAGAAGCTCCCCACTGAGCTGCGTCCCCAGTGCTTTTTTATTATTATTTTTGACAGGGGACCTCACTAAGTCACTAAATTGCCTAGGACGGGCTCAAACTTGCCATCCTACTGCCTCAGCCCCCTAGAGTACTGGCATAACAGGTCAATTCTGCTCTTTACTCCCCATTCTCATTACAAATCTGGCTAAAGCAGCTAGTAGTAACTGTGCCACAACCTGAACTTTTTTCGACCAGATTAATTAGTCTGCTCTCCTTAAATTCTGCCACACATAGTTTTAAGACAAAATGTATACAAATTCTTTGCCAAATTTAATATAAATGGCCCTTATCAAAGTTTAATGGAGTCCTCATTCTATTCTGAAACCTGATGAAGTTGGCCTTTACTGTCTGTATTCCTATCAGCATTCTGGTCTTTGAGTTTCCACCAGAATTGCCCATCAAGATCATTTCATGGTATTGTAAGGCTTCTCTGGCATATGGCACTATACCCTTCAAAACTCTAAAAACCAGTTCCAAAGATTTTTGAACCATGTGGTCATACTGTGTGGCTCTTGAGGTTCCCAGGGAGAAGGATTGTGAAAGGATAAGAAAATAAGGAAGAGACAAAAGCTGAGGTCAAGTGGAGCCCTCTCTTTGGATGGGAGGAAATGAACAGACCCCTCATTACAGGGGTGTTTATTTATACATTTAGCAACTTAATGTCACATGACACCCCCCTGGTTGGTAATCTGCATGTATGGCAACCTAAGAGCCTGATGTTGTGGGGGTTTGTAATTACTTGTTTCTGTGGCTCTCCCTGGGTGGTCTTTGTTCTCGGCCCTGACTGGCTGGTCTTTGTTCTCGGCCCTGACTGGCTGGCTCCCACAGATGTGGTCAAATTCCAGTTTCAGTAGCTCCCAGCATATAACAACAACCTCACTCTTGTTACTAATTTTCCCTATGAGTAATTTTCACATCATTGAGACAGATAACCACAACTTGCAACTTTAGCAGGCACTGTTAAAAGGTTCAGTTTATACATGGCCAGCTGATTCCAAGGCAAAAACCGCATTATGCAAGGGCAGGGCTGAAGAAAGCTGCTCACTCTATGGCTGCCAGTAAGTACAGAAGAGATGGTTGGAGCCCTTCCAAGGAACGGTCCCAGTGACCCACGCTCTCTAAGCAGGGCTCACTGTCTGATGGCACATTCATCTATGAATTCATCATTAAGCCAGTCCAACGACGAGTGTAGCTTTCCCATGACTTATTTACCTTCCAACATTTCCAATTCAGATAACGGGAGATTTTGAGGGGACTTTTTATATCTAAAAAGCTCAATAACTTTTGAAAGTAAGTGTTTAATCAACAATTCTTAGGCTACACTCAGGAGATTTCCATAATTTTTGCAAAAAAAACTGTGTTTCTTAAAACAGTACATTTAATTTTTATGATAAGATACTTAGTTACCTTTCTAGCCTCAACTCTACCTATTTCCTGAGCTGCCCTTAAAAAAATTACATGTAACTCCTAAAGGGCTCACCCCAATCCAGTGTTCCATCAGTCTAATTCTCTTCCTTCCTATGAAAACTTTGGAAAACACAAAGAAATACATACCAATATCAATGAAGAAATCCATTATTTTGATTTTTGAAATATTTTAATTATATTTTCAGAAGAATTTCCTCAATGTGATTTTATTCTGTTTTTTATTTGATTTAAATTTTTTAAATGTCTCTTGCGTGTTGACTTAAATCTTTTAAAACTGATTCTGAAGACTACACAATATCCTACATATATAATCAGGATCATTTATTACAAGAAATAATGCAGAATGTTACTCAGTTATTGTCTAAAAGGGAAACAGATAGCCAGCATATGATCGTATAAACATTTTTATAAATATCTAACTAATCTTTCAGAGTACCAAGGCAATGTAAATTCTTCACAATATTTCTATTTCTGTCAGTTTCTCTTTATATTTTTTTAAAAATCTTTGCTTCCAATAGTCAGTATTTCCTTATATAGGTGGTAATCTGCTTATCTTTGATGAAGGCTGTCTCTTGATTTCCTATGAGAATCTTCTATGAGACACTTCTATAGAATGTTTTCATTTTTCTCCTGTCTAATGAGTTTGGCTTGATGGCATGTGTTTTATATATTCTGTCATGATCCACATGCTTTGTCCCTACTCCTCATATGTCGAATGGTCTTCTGAGACCAGTAGAATAGTACCTTGTTTTGCAAATGCCTCTGCTTGCAAACAATCTCATTCGCTGAACATTACAGAAATGTTCAGTAAAATTTTGTTTCTGTTGGCAAACTGCATTGGGTGACAGACAGGACCACATCATCATCCCCACACAGATAAAACACACCTATCTTCCCCAAAATTGTAAAAATAATAACAATAATAATGCTAATAACATTTGTAAACAGAGGTGCCCCTGTAACTTATGCTATGCTCCAAAGGATTACTGTTCACACACAGCTGTGTGTGATGTACCTTCTCATATGGTGCTTGGAACCTCAGCTCCTAGCTACCAAGGTCCATCCCCTCTTCTAAACCTTTTCACACTAGTTGGCTTCTGGATATGCCCTTGGTATCAGTATGTGAGTGAGATAAGGAGTCTCTCAGGTCAGCTTAGTCCATATTACCAGAAATCTGACTTAATCCTTTCTATGATTACTAACTTTGTTCCATGTTTTTAATGTATTCATAGAACACACAACTTCTAAAACAGGAAAGATAGGAAATAAGAAATGCTGTTAGGAGCATAGCATGTAATTCAGAGAATCTGAGGACCAGACAAGTTATCTTTCCTGCCATCACTAATCCACAGAGAAACAACTCTACTGAAGCCACATGCTCCTTAGACTCATTTTCATCCTTTTTCCTGCCCCTTCTTTGTAAATCACAAAACCGTGTGTGTTGTTTTTGCCTTAACCAAAGCCTCTCAAAAGCAAAATGAAGAAGGTTTGAGTTTTAAACTAGGTAGACTAACCCTATCAATTCTCTCAAGTAGCAAGTACTTGGTTGAGAAAGATCCAGTTATAAGAGGTCGATTTCTTGTAACTCTTTGGCATCAAATATGGCAGTGTATGAATCGGTATGATACAGCATGAATGGAATCAGATGCAAGGGAAAAAATAAAAATTCCCATAATAGTAAGTGCCAAACTGGAATTTAGCCAAGCTACCTATTGGATAAGAGATCAAAGAGACATATGGTGAGTCCCAAACAATGGTGCCATATATTTCAGCAGATATCACAAAAGTAATGTGCTTCAGATTTGACAATAAAAAAGGAAGAACAAAAACAACTGGGAGATCAATACTAGATGCTACCTAGGAAAAGCAAAGCTTTCATCATCCGAGTTTTATTGCTAAAATTTAGATAACTTCTCACATATGTTCTATCTGGCTGCTCTAAATTGATAGGAAGGATAACAGAGTATTTAAAAATGTTTTTGCATTTAGTCACTAAAATATAAGTCCTATTAACAATAGCATGGTTTCGATCCAGAGCATTCTTCTGAGAATAAGTAGTATTTTACCAAAATAACCCATCACTTCAGGTGATGGATAGCTGGCACTAGATACCAAATTCAACACAAAGCCAAAAAATCACATTTGTCCAGATGTGGGAGTCTTATTTGTTCCATCACTAATTCAGAAGGATTGAAAGTATCAACTTTGCCAACTCTATGGCAAAATAAAAGACACAGACATGGACTATTTAGTAAATAGCTTTAGTTTGTTACATGGCTGCAGTGCTCATAATTTTTGCCAGTTGATGTAAAGTGTTTTTTCATTCTACTAACTACTCAAATCTTATTTGGAAAATGTTTTGATCAACCAGTTATATCTTGGTGGTGATATAACTTTACCAAGTAAACTGTATCAACTCTTACTTATGGAAAATATCATCCTTAGGTCCATTAATAAGTAGTATTGAATAAGAAAGTCACTATTTATTATAATTATAAAATACATATTATTTTGCCTTGTGCATCATAGATGCTCCATGACTATAAACCTCACTGTTAAGAATGGGAGGTGCTGTTCCAGTTACAGGGAATCAGAACAACACAAATTTAATGATTTCTATGTGATACTTTTTAAACCACTGAAGTGATTCTTTACAAAATTCCATTAGCTCAATAGCTGGTAGAAAAAAATATAAAAAATACGTATTTATATTCCTTCATGATGTTTCAGGGATAATGTCTGAAAAAAATAAACTAAGATGGGGTGTTGAATACCCCATAGGGGAACAATATAAAGGCAGCCTTTAAGCTTAGAAATGTCTAATTTGGTGAAGAGATGTCCCTCAGATGTATTTAGAATGTTGGTAAGTGCCAGAAAGGAGTTCTGTGCCACAGAAATAAAGCAGTGAGCTTCTTGCTGAGCAGTGATAGCAAGAGTGGTCATCAGCACCTCTGAGAAGATTGGGTAAACGTACCTGCTCATGAGGAAAGGAAAGTAGTGGGGAAGAGTGAAGAGAAATAATTGATGACACACTGTGTTATATCAAAAAATAATAAGATCTTGAAATCACTTTCAGATAGCAGTCTTGGTAAAAGTACCTGACAATGAAATGTTTTTTCCCAAGATTTTTTTCCCTGAGACATTATAGGGGAAATTACTCTATTTGGGGAATTACCTATTAATTTCACCACAGATGCATGCACATAGAACATTAACCCAGCAGAGACACTAAACAGACTACTTTTAGACCATTTTTATTACAAATATTATAAACAGATTTAGATATTTGAACATATGCTATATCTGTTGTTCATGGGAAGAGGAGGAAAATAATGCTTATTAAGTAACTAAACTTCTCTGCATATTTTAAATCTGTGTATGAATTATCATATCTCCATCAGACAGATAAAGAAACAGACTGAGAGAATAAGACCCATATAGCCAGAGGAAAGACTAGCATCAAAATAGTCATTTAGGATCTAGAACCAGACATCTGGAAAACAACAATGGGAAGGAAAAATTAAGTAGATATCTGGCAGTTGAGAGGGAACTGACAGGAAAATTGGAGAAAAAGCATAATGCAAAGAAAAAAATGAGGCAGTCTGCAAAGCTATCCTAAGCTTTCAAGTGGAGATCTTATTTTTGGTAACAAAAGGTAAGCTACAAGTATGTCAGCAGCTCTGGGGAGAAACAATGGATTGGATTAGCAGCATCAGCCCCAAGAACAGCCAGTTATTGTAAACTGAAAAAGCTACACAGGATTTAATTGTGAAAATTACTCCTTCCACACTGCAGGCTTGAGTTGGAGAAGAAATACAGGGAAGAACCACCTGTAATTGAGTCTTTAAACAGGAGTCACTTTGGAAATGGCTTCATTGTTGAAGAACTAGTTACAGAATAATCACATACCATGTTTTTGAGGTCGCTCAGCCACAGTGACTGGTTAGCTCATGGTTATGAAAGACAGTCACACAGAGTGTACAGAGGAGGCATAGATGCCTGAGAAGTTTAATCTCATGCCAGAAAGAACAAAAGAATACTGCCTTCCACAGTGAAAAATCCAGACTGGTCTTTTGTGGATTTTAGAAGGAGCTAGAACTGAAAGCGTGTCAGTAAGTGGACTGCTTCACCCCGACATCACACTAGCCACAGCCAGCGCAGAGAGGAGTGGCCTTTTTGCTTTCTCCTCTGACCGATGTGATCAGGTAAAAAGTTGTCATAGCCTCGGTACATGAACAGGGGAGGATTGTACAGGCCATAAATTAGGTGAAGAAATCTGTGATTTGGGGCTCCCAGAGGGACATGAGAAGGAGAAGCAGCTGGAGCAAAGACAGCCCTAGGGTGGGCACCATTGACCACACGAGGCAGGAAAGGCTGAGCAGGATTCAGCATTCGCTCAAGAATGTGATGATGAGAACAGAGTAGGTCCTAGTCATGACCTGGGCCCGGTATCTAGTGGAGTCCAAAACTACAGGATTTGGAATGAAATTACTTAGCATAGTCCTGAGAAATTTCTTTCTTAATTGGATAGAGATTCGTTCCTTTTTCTTTATTTTATTTTCTACTCTCTTTTCCTTTTTTCTTCTTTGCTATTTTCTATTACATTTATCTAATTCTGTTGACTCCCTCCCTTAGAGGAAACATTTGTATCACTTATTTCTCCCTCTGCTTGTCTTCTTTTTCTTTATTTTTAAAATTTATGACTCTCATTTTCACCTTCCCTACCTCTTCCATCTTTACTAGCATCAGTACTAAGTTGTATTAAATTATTTTTTAGGGGTTTTTTTGTCTCACTTTGCAGTTTAGTATGAGTTTAAATTCACTATGTAGCCATAGCCCAGGCTGCCCTCAAACTCATGGTGATCCTGCCTCAGCCTCCTGATTACTGAGATTACCCGCACGTGCCACCATGCCCAGTAAAGCTGTATTAATTTTAATATGTAATTGATTCTGTTCTATTACTACTGAATACTTTTCTATTGTCAATGGTGCTATAGTTGTTGCATTTAATCTATGTCAATATTTAGTTTGGTTTTGCATCTGTAATTGCAGATTCCTTTCTATTATTGAGGATGATTAGTTAATATTGGTGGTGAGATTTCAGTATGGAGGCAGAGGCCAATATGTAACCATGTACAGAGTCCATCACTGGAAAAAAAATGCTAACTAGATAATCTCCATATAAAAACTTTCCAGTATAATTATCCCACAACACCCAGCTCTCATGTACATGAACATGTGCACACACACACAATGCAACATGAAAAAACAGGGCCACTAAATACTTCCTAAATTTTTATCTCCCTAAGAGCTGATAAATGGTGCACTTATGGTAAGAAAATTTTTAAAAATCCCTGAGTTATATGAAGTAATAAAAGAGAAGGCAAAAAATACAGTTTATCAAGATGTTCTATGAGCTCAAAGATATATAACTAAACAGATAATGGACTTAAAATGCAAAATGATCAGTGTGCTTATAAACGACAATCAAAAGCTAACTGAGCAATGCAAAATGACATAAAACATGAGTGACAAGTTTGGCTAAGAATTAGAGTCCATGAAAAGGTCCTAAACAAAAATCTAGGAGATAAAAATTCTATTGAATGTTTATACAGTAGAAGTGACCAATGTGAGGCACAAAGGTCAGAAATAGAAAATAGTGCTGATGCAAGTGGTTATATATCCAGAGATATCTTGGAAACAAGAAGAAAACAGATAAAATAAATAGAATAGCTCCTAGATTACTCAAAGAAGAGTAATCTGAGATTAATGTGAATTAGTGAAAAGTTAGAAGACAATGTGAATGGCATTAAAATCCATTGAAGTACTAACAGAAAATCTTCCTTCAGTAAAGCTAATTGAAATATATAGAACTTCAAATAGCCATGATCAGAAACAAACCCTTCACAACAAAATTTCTGAAGTTTAACACAAGGACAAAATCTTAAAAATTATTACAAGCAAAGCAACAAATTCCTAATGAAGGTAAACCCATTAGAGTTATAGAAGATTTCTCAACATAAACCTTAGAGCCAGGAAATCTTGGTGTGAAGTATTTCAAGCCCTAAAACAAAACATTATCCAACCTGAACTAATAAATCTGGAAAACCATCATTAAAAAGTGGTGGACAAATAAGGAATTTCCATGAATATCGCCTCAAAAAATTCATGAGCACAAAAAACACTATGCCAAAAATTTCTCAAGGAGAGTCCAGAAAAAAACAATGCAGCCAAAAATGCAAAAAAGTTTAGTGAAAGTAATTCACAGTTAGGATGAGCAGTTAGGAAGGGGGAAAAGAATTTAGGAACAGGAAAATAATGCAATGAATAGACTATGGAATAACTTTTAGTAATCACTCTCAATGTCTATGTGCTTAACTCACCAAACAAAAGAAACAGGCCAGCATGTGGAATCAAAAAATAAAATCAAACAGTAAGCTGTATAAAAGAAACACATATAATCAAAAAACAATTTCATGTACTAAAAATCAAGTGATGGGAAACATATGACATGCAACAAGAACCTGAAAACAAGCAGGACTAGGTATCCTATTTCCAAAGTTTCAAGTCAAAACTGATCAGGCAATGCAAAGAAGGTTATGACATACTAATTAATTATCATATCAATTATAATATATAATTATAATACATTATAATTAAGGGAATATATATATATTAATATATATAATTAAGGGAACAACACATGAGCAAGAGACAATTATAAATATAAATGAGCCAAGCAGCAGTGCGTGCACCTTCAAGAAAACCAAGCAATATTAGACATAAAATATCAGATAAAGATCAACACAAATAGTCTGGGGGTTCACCCCACTGTCTCAAACAGACAGATAAAGTATACAAACAGTCAAAAAATATCAGAATTGACACATTTTCTAATAAATGGATTTAATATGTATGTGCAAAGTATTCCACCCTACAAAAGAATACAAATTCTTAGCAGCACAAGGTTTTTCTTTATTTGCTAGTTTGTGGTAAATTCTCCAAAATGTACCACAAACTAGCAAATAAAGCAATTGAAACTATTCCATGCATATTATCAGATTATAGTGCAATGAAAGTGAAAATCAGTGGGAAAAAGAAACCATCAAAATTCCACAAACACATGGAGATTAAACAGTGCAGTCATGATTAATCAGTGGTCACAGTAAAAAATAAAGAAAAAAATGAGTTCCTAGAATCAAATGATATTTCCAATACACCACTTGAAGACATATGGATGACAACACAAACAGTCCTAACAGAAAAGTTTATAGCTATGAATGTCAATATTAGAAAAACAAAAAGCAAAATCCAAAAAAACAACAACAAAAAAGAAAAATGGAGCAAGCTCAAATAGATAAACTAGTGATGTAGCACAAGTCCTAGAAAAGGAAGAAAAATTCAAATTCAAAAGTAGTACAAGGTTGAAATTGTAAAGATGAAAGAAAAATTAATGAAATTCAAAATAAAAAATACCAAAAATCAATGATTCAAAGAACTTGTTCTTTACAGAACACAAAATCTTATCTAGTATTACAAATAAAGTTTGCTTACTTCACAGCACAAATACTAAAATATTACAAATAAAAGGAAGAAAAGGCTCATATTGATAAAATTTTTTAAAAATGCCAGCATCAACAAAATTATTAATAAGTACTTTGAAAATCTGCATTCAATAAATTGGAGAACCCAGCAGAAATTGTTTCCTAGGTATTTATGAATTACCAAAACTGAACCAAGAAAACATAAACATTCTGAATAACAGACAATGAAATTGAACTGGCAAAAAAAATCTACAAACTAGAAAAAGCTCAGAACAAAAAGAATTCACCACTGACTTCTGCAAAAAATTTAGGGATTTTTCCACAGTACCACTCCCCAAACTCCTTAATGAAACTGAAAGGGAAGGAGTGCTACCAAACTCTGCAGAAACCTATCATTACCATGATTCCAAAACCAGACAAACTCAATTGAAAAAGAAAACCAGACCAGTCTCACTAATAAGCACAACTGAAAAGATATTGCCAAATAGAATACAGAAAATTAATAAAGAATATATTTCTGACTAAAAAGGGCTCATCCTAAGGGCATGGATAGTTCAACACACATAAATCAGAAAATATTGCATATTACACAAAGAGAATTAAGAACAAAAACCATATGATCATCTCCATACATGCAGAAAAATCTGTGACAAAATAGAATACCAGTTAATGATAAAATCCTGATGACAAGAAGAATAGAAGGACCTTGTCTCTATTAGATTAAAAGCTGTTTAACACAAAGCTATTGTCAAAATATTAAATTGGAAAAAATGAAGTCTTTTCCTCTAAAACCAAAAAAGAACAGGCAGCCAACTATCACTTCTGCTCTATACAGTACTTAAAAGTCTAGCCAGACCAATGAGACTAGAGAGAGAGATAAAATGGACATGTTTTAAAAAAGAAAAAAGTCAAACTGTCTTTTTTCTTTGTTTAAACTGTCTTTCTTCCTCAAAAGATATGATCTCTTGCTCAGAAAACCTATAAATTTCCTCCAAAAGACCCGTAGAACACAGGAACAAATTTAGCAAGTAGCAGTAAACAAAATCAACACACAAAAATTAACAGTATTCCTGAACACAATAATAAACTCGTGGAGAAGGAAAGCAGGAAAACAATACCATTCACACTAGCTTCAAGAAAATTTTGCTTAGGAACTAACTTTTAATAGAAGTGAAAGACTTCTATTAAAAAATAATACTCTGAAAAAGAAAATTGATGAGTGTGCAAAATGGAAAGATATACTTTTTCCTGGATATGTAGAACTGATATTGTTAAAATAGCCATACTATCAAAGCTAACATATAGTTTTAAGACAATCTCAAATTAAATACCAGTAGTAGTCCTCACAGAACTCAAAATAAAAATCATAAAATTCAGAAAAGACCCAGAACAGCAAAAGCAAATCTAGAGAAAAAGAGCAAATCAGGAAGTATCACACTACAAGAGTTCAAGATATATTACAAAGCAACAGTGTGAAAAAGGTATGATACTGGCACAGAGGTGGAAACATGAATCTATAGAATAGAATAGAATAGAATAGAATAGAATAGAATAGAATAGAGGATTTAGAAAATGTATTTTGGAGGTCAGATAAACTCTTTGAGAAATGAACTCTTTGAAAAAAACTGGCTATACACATTGAACATTGAATCTAGAGCCATATGTACCAGCATGCATTAAAATAAAATAAAAATGGATTAAAGAAATAAATATTAAAGAGAAACACTTAATATCATTGAAGAAAAATAAGAAAAACTTTTGAGCATAGTTATAGGCAAGGACTTTCTGAATGGGTAATTGCAGAAGAAGTTTGTATCAAAAAATCAACACATGGGATTATATCAAATGAAAAGCTACACAGAAAAATAAGCAATAACACCCAGTGAAAAGACAACCTACAAAATAGGAAGAAATGGTAGCTACTCCTCATATGGAGGACTAATATATAGAATAGATAAAGAACCCAAAAATAATTGATCTCCAAACAATAGACCCAAACAAAAAATTGTCAAGTGAAATGAACAGACACTTTATGGAAAAAGAAGCACTAATGGCTCCATGAAATATCATCAACATATCTAGACTTTAAAAATACCAAAATACAGCAACTCTTGAAATCTATCTTACTCTAGAAGAAAATAACTAACATCAAGTAATTAACGTACACCAAAGGCTCTGGGGGAAAAGAACGCTGGTAAAATTACTAACAAAATCAGTATGGAGTGTCATGCAAAAACTAAAAGTAGTTTATTTGACCAAGCTACTCCACTTGTAGGTATGTTCAAGAAACTGTTGAAGATTGTGTGTTACTGTGATACATGTTTTCAGCGGCACAATCCATAATTCCTCGTGGGGGACTGGTAATTGACACTTCACTTTTAATGTCAGCTGCCCTGAATTAGCACAGTGCTGAGCATGGGTGGCCCACCTGAGGATTGTTGCCAGCATTAAAAGGAGCCCTGGACAGGAGGAGCTGTATTGTTGTTTGGTGCTGCTGATTCTCCTGCTGCCATGGGTTTTCCTGAAGGAGCTTGCTGAGGTTCTTTCCTGATATGAACGTGGCTGTTTCCATCATCAGAGGAGCTTGAGATCTTGGTGCTGACAATGGCTGTGGTTCACTTTGGGGCAGCTCTGTTCATTACTTTGAGCGTCGCTTCCTGTTTCCAGAGGAGAAAAGGATGTGCTCTTCAGTGTCCAGGAGAAGCTTGTCACGCTGGCTTCCTGATATGAACTCAGCTGTTCTCATCATCAGAGGAGCTTGGGGCTTCACTGTCACTAAGGATGACTATGGCACTCTTCAGGGTATCCCTGGTACTTATTTTGAGCATTGCTTCTTGGCTCCAATTTAGAAACCTCAGCCTACCGGCACAGGTCCTTCACCCTGCTGGCATAGACTTTCCAGCTTCCACCACTGAACTTCAGGCCTTCCCAGCACAGACCCATGAAATATCCATGTTGTGGGCTCAGGACCTCCAGACGGATGCATGGGGGGTATCGTCATGGGCTCTAAGTCCTCAGCCGGACTCACGCAGGACATTGCTATGAGATCCAGGCCTTCAGCTAGATTCCTTGGGTCTTAGTGTGTGGACAGATTTTCTGCATTTTCATTGCATTTGACTCATTGGGTGGACATTATAAATAATACTAGAATGGTGTGTCTTGCATGTAATTGTTTCACTTGAAATCTCTGACTACAACATTCCTAAAACTTGGAATGCCTTACATCCATCGGGTGAATGGATAAAGAAAACACGGTATTTATACACAGTGAAGTACTACTCTGCAATCAAGAATGATAAACATGAATCATTTGCAGGAAAATAGATTATGAGTCAATATTTGTAAAAGAACTCAAAATACTCCCATATCTAAGAGCAATTATGGCTTTTTAGTCTCTCACTACGTTTTCTTTCTTCTTACTCCCCCTCCAGTGTAATTTGGCATAGTTACTAATAAACTCTGCTGCATATCATATGGTTTTGTTTAGTCTTTATATCTGAGCTAGTAAAATTAAAGAAGTTTTTCCATCAAATGATAATTTTCTTGCCAGAAATAACCCAGGTTTCACTTAGAAGTACAATTTTGTAAAAAAAATCATAATAATTGATTGGAAAATGGAGCCTCTCTTCTCCATGCGTATTGTCAGGACAGAGAGTGGTGAGTGCTTTAAAATCTAGAATTACACAATTCCCTAAATTTCACTAGCTTCAAATATGCTCTTAATTCACAAACTAAAATACATCAAGATGGAAACATTATTTTAATGCATTTCCACCAGTTTGAACCACCACTTGCATGATTGTCTCATCGGGAAGTTTGTATTACTGGTGATACAAAATGATCTAATGACTTTTATCATCTTTTAAATAACAACATTAATAAAAAGTCTACTCATAAATAGGTTATCACTAATTAATTCTCTAAACTTTAACTGGAGGGCTTACAATTATATACACAATTGTTGGCATATACAGTATACATTGACAACTGCTGCACTGCAAATTGTCTGCATTACAAGTTTTTATGCCATTTTAAATTTTTTCTTAAGGAAATATAGCATGTGACATCTCCTTTCTAAATCAGTGCTTTTCTTTGCATTATTGTAATAAAAAAAATCCCTGAGAAGTGGGTTACCCATTGGGACAGTCATTCATGTACCACCAGTGGTATGTACTATAAGAAATGATTAAATTCAAATCAGAGCTGCCTGGTAGTGAAATATATGAATTATGACCTAGTCACGAATATGTTGAGGTAATAATTATCATTCTGTAATAAAATATCAGTTTTTATAAATTTCAAAAATTCTTATTTGGTGAGCAAGAAAACACACATTGAATAAGCAGTGTCCCTCCCCGACATGAAGAACAGTAGCCACAGCAGAAGAGCAACACCCCTCTCCTGTGCAACCAAGCAGATGTGTGTGGCATGGCTTGTGCACCTCCCTCTCATGAGTAAACAGACCTGCACAGGACAAGTGGTATCCCTCTCCAACACGAGCAAGTAGGCCCCTTTCAGAAAGATAGTGCCCCAGACAAAAGGGTACCAGCACCCACTTACTTCAAGCCAGCTCCACAATTTGCTGCTCCACTTGGCAGCAAAGGTGAGGACTAGCTTACCAACCTGCTCCTACGTGAGAATAATGCCCAAAAAGAGAAGGGAGCAACCAGAGCCCACAAGACTGGACAGTAAGTCCAATTACTCCACTTGAACCCCTTCTCTGCAGCTTATATGCAGCAGAAACTGGGGGGCTACTCATGTTTCTTGTCTACCAAAGGGAGTAATGGCCATCTTGACTCCAATGCTACCAGCACCTGGGTGGACAGTGTTATGGCAAAAGAATTTCCCACGGGACATTGAGTTTCAGAAACAAGTAAAGTTTAACTCAAAACAGCAGTGATCAGTCCAACCTGCCATTAAACTCCTAGCTACTTGTTTATTGGCTCTATTCCTTTGTTCATTCCCATTATAAATTGCTGGATGAGTTCACAAGTTCAGGAGGTTTTTATGGATACCACCTTTGCAGCACTGTCACTGTTCTGGAAAGTTACAAGACCTTCTCACACATTTGGTTAATTTACACACAGAATGTGGTTTGGTGCCTTGAGATAAACCCCATTTGTTTCCCTTTCTGTAGTTTTTATGGCCAATTAAGGGAGAGGAGGAGGCTTTTCAGGGATTTGTCCAAATATCACTGTTCAAGGTCTAACTACTAACTAGGTATCTAAGCTATAACTTATAAGCCATAAAAAAGTGAAGTCTTCAAGACAAGGGTTTGGGAGGTTTCAAAGGTAAAAGCAGGGAAAAAAAAAGCAAATAGTAGAGGGGGCTACAAATCCCCTTACATTACCCCCTCAAGGACATAGTTTTCTTTCTAGGATATATATATATATATATATATATATATATATATATATTCCTTTGTAAGGTGATTCACAATTGGACTGACTGGTACAGCACCAGCCAGTACCATTGCATGTACCTGATTCACAGTGCTTTGAATCCTATCTCTTACCTAATTAATCATGATAACCCAAAACCACTATTATGGACCATTATTATGATAATTATTGGCCCTGTGATCCCTGCAAGGATGGAGGATTATCCTGAGTTTCAACTGAACAATCTCTGAGTGTCACAATACAGATTTTTCCATTCTTTTGCTTTTCATTCTAATTTGTCTAGAATTTCAATGGTTACCCCCGAGTTATTTGCATAGAAGCAACAATCTTTTCCTAGTGCAGGCACAAAGTCCTCCCCCTTCTATGAGAAGTAAGTTAAATTCTCTTCAGTTCTATAAACCTACTTCTACAAGGGAGTGTACCTGGTTACGAAGCTGTTTAGCTACCACATCCACATCACGCTCTGTTCTATGCTGTGGGTTATTCAGTGAAGCCTCTGGAGACCTGTTTTGGAATAGGCTATTGCTCCTGCGCTCACCTCAGTGTGCCAGCTATGCTTGGCAAGGCAGTAGCCCACCTGTGTCACATCTGGTAGTTGACCTACAGGCATCAGTCCTCAGTTCCTCTCGGTATAGCTGTCACTCTGGGGTTTAACATTGTCAGGAGGCAAGGGCCTGTCTGAGTAAATTTTTGTGTATGTTCTAGATTTTTGAACAATCTATTAGTACAGAAAAACCAGAATCCCTGAGGTGCCCAGTAGGTGGAATCCTATGACCTGGTTTGGTTGCATGTGACCTGGTTGTTACCCTGTCCCACACAAAATCCCTGTCTATAAACTATCATGAACAAAGATAGGGGATCTTCTGGGGAGCAGAGTGTTTCACTAGGTAGAACTACGACTGAGGAAGCTTTAGCTTCATAAAAGGTTGGACTTGGTCTTACATACATCCAACAGCTCCTTGCCATAGTGGGGTCTCACATTTTTAGAAGTTGTTGAGTCTCACTCAGTATCTGATAAATCCTGGATTTTGCCCCTGCTTTGTCTAGACCGACCTGAATGTCTACCAGGGATAAGACATTATCTTTTCAGGGGGCCTAAGGCAAAACCTTTGGCCTCAGGCCTTCAGGACCATGCAACTCATGGAAGAGTACTGCAGGCTTCTGGAGCATTACTTCCATCCTTGATATGCAGATAAGGATCCCTAGGTCTATCCATCCCCCTATTTTTTATATGTGCATAAAAATGCCCCAAATAAGCCCTGTTTCCCAAACTGGATTATTAATATCCTTGAAGATTATTTGAACCTGCAAACAGACCTGGTCTGAGTACCCAGTTCTGCAACCGTCTTGCTTTTCTCCATATACCTCTCTATACCTGGGTGAAGTTGTCATTGTGGGCCCACCATAGAGTCAAAAGATTTGGGTCATTTGCTTTAATTCCTGGTCCAACCTATCATATCACCGTCCCCAGAGTCCTGTGGTCTCACAACCCCAGTGTGGACAGTATACTTTCTTTCATTATTACAATTTCATTTCTTCACTTTAAAACACATGTATAATCCATGGGTCACCAGGTTCATGTCACCTAAGCTATTCCTAATGAGTGCCTTTTCTTGTACCTTTCATACACAGAAGCCATCTGCTCTGCTACCAGTAGAGGTTCCAAAAATAGCATCTGGGGATACCAAATACAACAGATTGTTGGCAGCAAGGGAGATGTTCTGCTATTGTAGTCAGTTTAAGTCCAACAGAGTTCACTTGTGGGCATGCAGTGGTGTAATTACAGAGTTGCTCCCCAAGTTCAGCAGGGGTGACTGTTCTTATCTATGAGCTGATGTCACCAAACTTCATAAGCAAAATGAGAAACAGGAAAGGTGAAGCTCAAGTCATCATCTTCAGGTATAATCTGAGAAGGCTTAGTTTAGCCCTAGGAAAGTCATTTAAACAGTTGAGAGTGCTTAGTCCAATAACTATAGGTAGAAAAAACAAAAATAACCTCCTCCAGAACCCTCCACTCCTCTGGCAGTACAGTCCAGAACACAACAGGAAATACCAGGACCACTGGGAGGGAAGGGACCAAGAATCCAATGGGATAGAAGTACACTGACTGTTCCGATAGTCTTGTATGTGGTGCCCACTCAATCTTCAGCCATATGTTGACTCATCAGCTCCCAGGGTGACAGGACTTTGGATATGTTGTCTCCTCAGCAAGGTCTTTGAGGGAGCTACCTTCACTGGGATGCATCTCCTTGTTCTTGTATTGTAATCTCTGACAGCGTCAAGGTAGACAGCGTTCGAGTGGAGGTAAGGTCCCAGGCAGCAGTAGTGAGTCAGTAACCATCTGCTCCCCAGGTGTCCATTCTTAACCCTAGAGTAAAGAATCCACAGTGCACAATCTTCAAGTTTTAAAGCAGTGAGTGTGGTTATTATGACCTCATGAGGGCCCTCGGACTGTGGATGGAAAGACTCCTCCTTCCAGGATTTAACTAATAACTTGTCACTGGGTTGGAACTCATGGACAGGAGAATGTATAGGAAGTGGGTGTCACAGCAGCACAGTTTGTTGAAACTCCTTTAGCGTTTGATGCAAAACTTTCATTTTTTGTCACAAATCTGAAGTTCCAATTTTCTGTAGTGCTTTAAGAGCTGGCATGAGTGAAGGAGGACTCCTAAACACTATCTTGAAGCAAGTGAGTCCATCTTTGTGTGAGGTGCACCATGATCTTAGGAGTGCAATAGGAAGCATTATGACCCAATTAGCTCCTGTTTCTTGGCAGAGTTTTGTGAAAGCATTCTTTAGAGTCCAGCTCTGCCTCTCCACTTGGCATGAACTCTGAGGTCAATAGGCCATATGTAGCTTCCAAACAAGCTGTAAGGCCTTTGACAGACCTTGGGTCACTCAACTCACAAAAGAAGGTCTGTTAATTGACCTCACTATGGGAAGCCCATACTGGGTATAATCAAGTCCATCATGGTTCTAACCACTTCCCTAGATATCTCAGTCTTAGCGTGAAGTGTCTCCACCCAACCTGAGTAGGTGCAGACCAAGACTAGCAGGTACTTTTGTTTCCACTCGTGGGTTTTAGGTCAGTAACGTTAACCTCAACATCTTCAAATGGCAAAGACCCTTGCCTTTGGACACCCAGAAGCTGTTGAGGCTGTGTAACCAGATTGTTATGGGCACAGTCTTCACCATGAGCAGCCACTAAAGTACACAAAGTCCAGAGTCTTGGTACAAAGAAATAACAACCAGGCAGATTTGACATTGCTGTCCTTCCCAGGTGGGTGCAGTTATGTAAGTCTTGTGTTACATCAAGTCCCAGAGCTTTATGGAGAAAGTCCTTTCCTCCTGGCAGAACCTGCCACCCATTCTCCTCAGTGACTGCCTCTGTTTTTACCCATTTACGGTCCTCCTTTGAATAGTGGAATGGTTTAAGTAGCGAGGCCACTACAACTGAGCTGAGTGAGGCTGTTGGCCCCAGGCAGCTTGTTTAGCGGCCATGTCAGCTGCCCAGTTTCCTCAAGCCTCCCTTGACTCATCCCTTCAATGTTCTGGACAGTGCACCACCTTAGAGGACAGACAGCTTGTAACAGGTTCAAAATTTCTTGGAGTTTTTCATGTCTTTCCCTCTCACCTTCAAGAGGCTTGTCTCCCTATAGATGGTGCCATGCATGTGTAGAGTAGTAAACACATAATGAGAGTCAGTATAAATATTCATTTTTTTGTCTCACTCTTCCTCCAGAGCTCGTGTGAGTGCTATTAACTCTGCCCATTGCACTGAGGACCTGGGAGGCAATGGTCTGACCGGACCATTTGATGCAAGGTGATGACTGCTGCCCCTGACTTCTGGACCCCATCAATTATCATGCTGCTGCATTCAGAAAACAGTGTCAGGTCTGGGTCCTGGAGGGGGGTGTCTTTCAGAGCTGGCTGAGCTGAATATACCCTCTCAATGACTTCAGTCCAGTCATCCTCAGGTGCATCCAAAGAGGAAGGCAAAAGATAAACAGGGCTAATGGTTGAACCATCCTAATAGTCTAGGATCTGCTAATAAGGCCCCCTGATACTTGGCTAATCTGGTTCCTGAGAACCACTACCACCAGGTCCTCTTAGCAAAGTCTCTATTGCATGTGGTACAAACACATTCAAACTCTGCCCCGGTCAGTCTATCTGCTGCCTTTACTAACATCACTGTGGCAGCAGTGAGCAGGAGGCCCATCCCCTGACACTAGGTCCAGCCTTTTTGGCAAGTGTGGCACATGTGTCTTCTAAGGTCCTAAAATTTGTGTTAGGACATTCAGTAATGCTTTTTTTCCCCCTCAGGAACAAAAACTGGAAAGGTTTTGTGAAATCAGGCAGTGCTAGAGCAGGGGTGCTTACCAGTTTTTCTTTCAAGTCTTCAAAATTCACCTTTCATTCAGGATTCCATTTCAACAAGGGAGTACTTCCTCCTCTTAGGGCCTCATGCAGAGGCTTGGTGATAGCTGCAAAGTTAGGGACCCAAAGCTGACAGTATCCTGTAGTCCCCAAGTACTTTCTCAGAGCTTCTTTAGATGACAAGTACCTCAGGCTCAGATGGTCTTAATCCATGAAGTCAACAGGGCACAAGTTTCATTATTCAACACAAACACTATCAGTTTGCATATAAACATGAGGCATTTTCTTTGAAACCCAATACCCCTTCTCCTGGAGCAATCCCAGAAACTTCTTTGTCCATTCTTGGCATAGTTCATATGTTTTGGCAGCTAGAAGCAAGTCATATGCATACCATAATAAGGAGATTTCAGGGCTTCTTGACTGAAAGCTATAAGGTCTCTGGACAAGGTCTTCTCAAGCATTATCAGTGAGTTTTTGAATTCCTGGGGGAGCCTTGTCCAGGGAAACTGACATTTTCATCTTCCCTTGGTTCCTCCCACTCAAAAGCAAATATTTCTTGGGAACCTGCTGATAAAGGATTACAAAAGAGGGCATCTTTCAAATCTAGTACAGTATACCAAGTTTCACCAGGTGGGAGCAGGTGAAGCAGGATATACAGGTTTGGGACTGTAAGGTGAAAAGTGGTGACTACATTATTCACAGCCCTAAGACCCTTGACCAGTATTCATTAGGTCCCGGTTTTCAGACCAGTAGGCAAGATGTATTCCAAGGGGACTGACATTCCTTTCATATTCCTACTTCAAGTAACTCTGTACATGGGTTTTATCTATTGTCATAGGATATTGTCTTAAGCACACCAGCTCCTCCTCTGAGGATGGAGGCAGTACAGGTGGCTTCACATTAGATGGCCCTTCCTGAATTACCGGCACCCATTCAGGAAGACTCCAGACAAAAAGTGTAAACTAGAACCACTGTATCCTGGAATCCATATGTAGAAACTGATCTGGGTATCCCAGGTTTCCCGTAAGGTAAGTACATGCCACACCCCATTGGCTATCTGAAGGTTGAATGTTCCCTCCACTGGCCACCTGATGCCAAGGGCAGGCCATTTAGATTTGCAAAATGTCCAAAGTCCCTCAAATTATCAAAATCGATGCGCATGCATCCCAGTACCGTTGGCTTTCTGCCAGTGGATCCCTTTGTGACCACAGTTAACAAACTCCATGAATCTTGCAGTCTGTCTCAGTGAGTCCTTTCCCTCTTTCCATCTTTACCCCACCAGCCCTACTAGAAACAGGAAAAATCCATGGCTAGCAAAGCTTGAAAGGTTGTCGATGATGACCTCTGCCGGTGGTGAGCTAAAAATGCATGCACTTGACAGGTAGACAGACACAAAAGACCAACAACCCCAGGAGAAACTTCCCCTGCTTGACCTCAAGATTTGGAGCACACTCAGGGTAATTCCTTGAAAAATAGGGAAACACCACATTTGGTGTGCTAAGCTAGTCTCAGGTTCAACACAAAAACCAAACACTAGCACAAAACAAAGCAAATTCCTGAGTGAGCCAAGTGCTAATTGCCTAGCTAGGAAAGCAAAACCAAATGAGAAGCCCTTACCTTGGTCAGGGGTGGGCACTCAGCTGTTTGTGCCTCATGGCCTTAGGCATGTACTCCGTCAGCCACTTTCAGAGGCTGGCTGAACTCAGCCAGGGTTCCTCACCTCCTGGTGTTGGCAAGGAGGCACTGGGACCCCTTTCAAAGGAGGGTGCCCACATGGGCAAATCTAGCAAATCTTGCTAGGACCTCCAGAATGTCACAGCAAAAGAATTACCCATGGGACACTGAATTTTGGAAACAAGTGAAGTTTAATTCAAAACAGTGGTGACCAGTCCAACCTGCTATTAAACACCTGGCTACTTGTTGACTGGCCCTGATTCTCATTTCCACTCCCATTATAAATTGCTGGATGAGTTCACAAGTTCAGGGAGTTTCCATGGATACCACCTTTGCACTGTCATTGCTCTGGAATGTTACAAAAGCTTCTCACACAGCTGGTTAATTGACCTGCAGAATGTGGGCACCAGGTGGTTTGGTGCCTTGAGATAAACCCATTTGCTTCCCTTTCCATAGTTTTTATGGACAGTTAAGGGAGAGGAGAAGGCTTTGGGGGGATTTGGCCAAAAACCACTTGTTCTTTGAGATCTAACTGCTAAATAGGCATCTAAGCTATAATCTATAGACCATAAAATAATTGAAAATTTCAAAACTAGGGTTTGGAGGGCTTCAAAGGGAAAAAAAAAAAAAGCAAATAATAGAGGTTACAAATGCCCTCACAGCAGAACCGAGGGGCTTCCGGTGCAGGGAGGTCTTCTCTACAACCCTTAGTGCCCACAGCTTAGCATAGAAAATCCTGACTGGTAGGGTCCCAAGATCACAGATCCTAGTGGGAAAAAAAACGCTCATTCTATAACACACAAAGTTTTTCACTGACTCAATCTTCTTTTGCATTGTTTTTCTTTCTTTCATTTGAGTTTTTGGAGATTTGAGGAATTTTTCATTGTTTCCCTTTCTTAGCTCCTTTTATCTCCTATTTTTCCTTTTTGGTCCTTTATCTCTCTTATGTTTTCTTTTATTTCTTATTTTTGCCCTCTTGCTTCTTGTCTTTCTCTTGTTTGCTCTTTCCTGTGACTGTTGTCCATCAATTTTATTTTCATTTTTCTTCTAAAGGACACCTTATCTCAATTTTATCTATTCCTTCTCAATCACATTGATTAATTTTTCAAATTTTGCTTTTGTTATTTGCTTGTTCCACACATTCTCTGTTTTACTAGTAAAACTATTAATCTTTAAAACTTTTTAGATAGGTAGTTACATGTATGCTTTTGCTATTAAATACAGTTCTTTTGTTAGTAGAAGTAAAATTGTTCCATTTAGTAGATACTGTAGCTCTACTGTAGTTCAGTATTTGCTTTGTCTTAGTGTTCAGGCTATAATTTTAAATATGTTTTCTATGGAAAAAACTGGTTCTGTATTGGCCTTTAGGGTTTATCAATAATCAGTCTGTATTTGATGTCACAGCTGATGCTGACTTTATTGCTATAGCCAAAGTGGCTTAGCTACTGATATTAATTGATTTTTTAGGAGGACAATATGTGAATATTCCTGAGGTTATTAACAATACTGTGGCCCATTCCTGGAAGACTTGATCTTGGGACAGAGACAAAGGCCAATATTCAGAGACAGGCCTAGAGGACACCAGATTAACTGGAGTTGGTACAAAAACAGAAGACAACAAAAATGGCATAAGAAACCTGCTTACTGAAATAATAGTTGAAAATTTTTCAAATAAGGGAAAAGAATTTAACATACAAATAACTGAGGCATAGGGAAATCCAAATAGTCTGAAGCAAAAAAGCACCACAAAGTGGTAGATCATACCCAAAATCCTTGAATTCTGACACAAAACCAGAATCTTAGCAGTAGTTAGAGAAGAGCAACAAATCACTTATCAAGGAAAACCCACCAGAAGGACAGCAGCCCTCTTGACACAAACCTGAAAGGCCAGCACAGCTTGCAGTGAAGTGTTTCAGGTACCAAAAAAAAAACACTTTCCAATCGGGATGATGTATCTTGCAAAACCACCTCTCAAAATTGATGCAAATAAGATACTTTGATGATAAACAGCATCCTGAGAAATTTGTGACCAAAAAAACAACACATAATGATTTCTAGGCCAGCTTGAGCTATATAGTGAGACCTTGTCTCAAAAAACCAATAAATAAATAATGAAATAAAATCAAAATGGATCATAAATATTAGTACCGAAACATTTAACCTGCTGAAACACAAAACTGCTAAAATTGTTTAATTCATAGGTATAGGAAAGGGCTTTCTGAACAGAAGACCAGGTGCATAGGAAATAAGTACTGAGAATCCACAAATGGGATCATGTCAGGTTAAAAACTTCTGCACAGAAAGAAACAAAAGGAAAAAAGAAAAAACAGTGATGATATGACCTATAGAATGGCTAGAAAATGCTACCTATACTTTAGACAGAATACTACTATCTAGAATCTATGAATAACCCAAAAAATTAGACTACCCAAAATAAAAGAACACAGATAAAATGTGGGCAAGGCAAATGAATACACACTTATGGAATCAAGATAGATAAGTGGCCGATAAATACATGAATAAAATGGTCAAAGTAAAAAAAATGCTCCAAGGGGAGGAAAGGAGGATATATAAGTGGCAACTTCATTCAAAAAGTGTACACATGATGCATTGCAAATGCATAAAAGCAAGCAATGGAATCAAACATGGGTGGAGGAGAGCAGAAAGGGAAAAATGACAAATACAAAACTGAAAATTTGTCATGTGCTGCTGAGGCTGGGTCTGAGAAGACACCAGGGCTGAAACAGGGAATTTAAAACAAATTTGCAGGTTTACTGACTCCAGTCACAGAAAAAGAATTTCCACCATGCCTCAGTAAGAAATCAGAGAAGGGTTTACAAGGGTGCACTTAATAATGGAGTGCAAGGGCTCAGAGAAGGAGATGCGTTACTAGGAGCCACGAATTATAAATTGGCGTAGTATCTGTCCGAGGCTCTGCTGGCCCTGCCCGCCTTATGGGCTGCTTTTGGACTGCGGAAACCACCTTTCTGTTGGTCAATGAGATTAGCAGCTAAGTGTGGGGCTGGATCTTGGCTTGTTTCCTTTATGGTACTAAACCTGTCCATTCTACCACTTCCTCTATGCTGTTCCAGGAGAAGCACCTTACCCACTTCCCTACGCTGGCTAATAAAGTGCCAGCCAGCTGGAGATTCACGGCCTTTTGCTCCTAGAGAACAATGGTGGTCCCAGATCCCTGCTGTGCACCCCTCTACTTTACCTCTTTCTCTTCCTTTCCTTTTCCACCATGTGCCCGTGCAAAAGATTGGAACCCACTGCAGAGTTCTCCAGTAACTGGCACCATGGGAAGGGGCACTAATAATGCATTACATACCAGGGTGGAGTCCATTTAAGAGGATTCTTCAAGGTGAGTGACCTAAAATTCTCACACTCCGCCAGGTTCCAATGGATGCTATCTAAAGTGTGCTTGAAGAGGAAGGGTAATTTACAGATGAAAAGGACAAGAGAAGAGCCTCGATTTACAGGCTTATTATAAGGAACTCTAGGAATTTTAAAATTGCTTTTCCTTGAAGGAAAACTAGCTTCAATAATTTTATGTCTCAAAGATACAGTTTTTCTGAAAAGTGCAATTTTAAAATATTGATATCCTTGTCTCCTGTCTACCTAGTTTGTATTTCTTCTATCCTATCTCATTATGTACATGTACAAATTCTCCAAAAAGAGTGTAAACATCATGCATTGCAAACATGTATTAATAGAAAAAACTCTCCTAACTGATGTTTATGTAACTTTTAACTTACTTGTTTGGAGGCTGAATTAACTAAAAAGTTGTAAGTCCTGTCAGAGACCTAGGAGAAAGAGGCTGGGATAAGTGGAGTAAGTGCTTAGAAGAGACTGCGGTGATCCCTGGCTTTGTCTTCAATTTTTGTCCCCCTTAGCATTTTCCCTACACCTTCTATTTCACCCCTTTCTCTATCTGCTATTGAAGCACATTATATTAGCTGTTCTGTAATCCTATCAGAAAATTTTCCCTGCTTTATAGTGTTAAATGTTCGTGAAGGTTTCAGATTTATTAATTCATAGTTTACCTAACAGATGCTTTGAAGATAATTAATAAATTATTATTTTTATTCGGGGCTATTTGAAACATTTTTAAATATTTCTACCCTTTAAATTTCATCTTCGATAATAGAAGAATGTAAGTGGGTGCTTTTGAACCTCAGAAATATTGAAATTTGGAGTCTGACTATGCTTGGAGGGTGTCCTGTGCACTGGAGAAATTTTACTAGGATCTCTGTCTACTACTCACTCGATGTCTCCTGAGTTGTAAAATCGACCTTGATAGGAAAACACTGGTTTAAACGATGATGCTGATGTGCTGGTGATGACATTTTTGAGTATTTATTATGTACCAGACACCATTCTAAATGCTTTTGGCACACACTGGCTAATTCTTGAGGAATGTCCTATGATTCTTATTTTTCAGACAGACAATATATAAGGAAGGTCATTTGCACAGAGTTAGGAGATTAGGGCATGGGCTACTGGCTGGCAGGTGGGTGTAATCTGCCAATCACAGAGATCCAGGAAAATCACGCAGGAGCACAGAGCTGTTCCCAAAGTCCTGCATGTAGGACCAATCAGAGAATGCTATCTTCAGTTCCTTTCCTGAGAATTTGAGCAATATTTTGGTAGGATGGCCTAGACCTGCTATCAGGCTGAGGCAGGGATTAGAAAGGCGGCTGCCATGAGATCTCGGTCCCTGTGCTCGGGTGCACTCTCACTTTGTGTGGTGCACTTTTTTCCTACTTTCAGTTGCCCCACACTTGCTCTTCAGAGCATGTTTCTTTTCCTACCTTTACTAAATGTAAAACATGCCACATTTTGTGCTTGTCATGACTCATTCTTTGTTCAGGACAGGAAGAACCTAGAAAATACCTCTAGAAGGAGATTCTCAAACTCCAAAAACTGGGAAGATATTTTGGCAAAGCCAGCTAGAAGCAGGTAAGGCTCTTTGGGCACCATTTCATTTTTCTCTCTCTGAAATCTACATCCAAGAATGTTTTCTGTTTGTTGTTTACTTTTTTGTTTTTGTTTCCCTCTGTCTTTCCCCTTGGAAAGCTCCAATTCCCTTCTTGTCCTTTCTATCCCAGTACTAGCTTCATCCATTAGAGGGCTGCAATCATTCTCGGTTATTAGTAAGACACAGAGTGTAGTAAGAGTAAATGAAAGCCATTGCACTCAGGAAGCTTTCTCAGGCTATGGTTTCACAGTGGGCCCCACTGTCAGCAATGGAGGAGAGGGAACACAGGGCCTCTGTGTGTTTTTCCAATCAGTAAGAGCTCCACAACTCTAACTAAAAGTTTTTCTCCCTTTTTCTTTTTTCTCTTTCCCATTCCCAGTCACTCATTATAGGTACAAGGCAGAAAAGCATTGTCAAAGATTGTTATTAGCCCATTTGCAGTACACATCTTTAGGTTCATTTCGTGTGGCCTACAGCTTAGGATGCCTTTTTGTTCCCATGTTTCTGTTTTCCACAATACATTACTCAGCTTTTTCACTTTTTTGGGAAAAATAATGATTGGTAACTTGGCCCCCTGCTTGAGTATACACCTACCCCATTTTATTCCCTTCCTCCCTTTTTCTCTTATTCAAATGTTCCCGTGTGCATTGCCCCCAGTATCCTTAGTGAGTCACTTTCTCAAGGCCCAATTTCACCTCAGCCCAAATTTCTGGATGTGTGGCAACCATTTTGTCTCCACATATGAGTGAATAACATGGATACACTCACATTTTTGTTCGTCCTATGAGTTAGGCACAAGTGTCTGCCATATTTTCAGACATTTTGGTTTATCCTTCAGTTGGCCACATAGATTCTACTGTGCTTTTTCAGCCATTTTGGTTAGTTACATTGGTCAGTCATATCATTCTGCCATATTTCTTCACCAATTTCTGTTTTTAAATTGGTGTTATGAATATCAGAAAATCTCACTCTTGTTGATAGGAGTTAAACTTCTGTTTTTAGAAAACATATGACCTCTTCCATCCTTTTACTTTGATAATGTTAAATCCCTTTCCTTATTTATTCTAACAGAAATTCAGGTTATTTAAAACATATATGCCTAGCCAGGCATGGTGGTTCATGCCTGTAATCCCAGCACTTGGGAGGTTGAGACAGGAGAATCACTTTAAGTTTGAGGCCAGCCTAAGCCTGAACTATGTAATGAAACTCTATCTTAGAAAGACAAAAGTAAATTAATTAATTAATTAATTAATTAAAATAAAATAAAATATATGTGCTTGATGCCCCTAGCAGGACAAAGGAACAGCTAGGAAAGGTCAATTGAAGCAGTTACAAGCATATAGAAAAGGAGCTATCCTTGTTCTCAGAATTTTTAAAATTTTGTTTTTACCAAAGTTTTTATTATTGAAATAAGTGTCAAGGATATTGTTTCTCAGATGGCTGGTCTGAGGCCTCTGGAAAGAGGCCAGGTAGCATGTGGCCCCGCTGTGGGCTGTCAGTGTCCCCCCGGTTCACTACTGGGCCATCATCTCAGGGAGCTGAGGGGAGGATGCTCAGGAGGGTTCCGCCCTGACCCTTGACCTCTTAGCAGTTCACTGTGCCTCAGGAGGCTGAGGGAGTGTCAGGGATGCTCCACTCTGAACTAAGGGGGCCTTCAGGAGGGATCCACACCATTGTCTATAAGTTTACTGCCCAGCCCCGATCTGCTAGGAATGAATGGCTGCTGAAGTGGCCGGTTGGAATCCCAGGGGGGCTCCACTCCTCTGTAAGGAGTCAGGGGGCCAAAGGTCTAAGGAAAACATAAGCAGGCCCAGGTGTCACCTCACCTGGGGACAAAGAGCTGCAGTACTTACTTTCACCAGGGACACTTGGGAGCTCAACAGGTCTGCATGCTTCTGCGTGGGATGCCATTTGCAGGACTGCAGGCCCTGTCTTCTTTTGCCACAGGCCCCACTCCTGCCAGGAGAAAGCCCCTCACCCAGGCACCTCAGTGTCCGGCTGTATTCTGAAAAGTCTGGAAAACTTTGACCTGTGGCTAGCTGGGGCTCCATAGTCTGCACCCCTGTCTTTATGAACTAGACACAGGTACAGAATAGCAATCTAACTTACAATACTTTTGGTAAGATTCTTTTTGTAAAAGTCATAGGAAGTAGTGTGAAATCCCTTATGTTCAGGCTCCTAAGGCTCTTCATCCCTGGAAAAATACATGAAGCATGATACACAGAGGGGCTCTAAAAATGCTATCTTCAGACACTCACCCGTCACTCGGGAGTGTGGTGTTTCTCACATCTGTTTCCACCAGAGGTAGAACCCCAGAGGGACCAAGTACTTGTTAAGATGCTAGAAGTTTTAAAGCATCAGTGCGAGATCCCTTTGCTCAATTGCTGCACGCAGCCTTTTCTGTGTCCAACAATCAGGATCTACATAAAGATAAAGGAGAAAGGCTGAGGGAAAAAAAAAAAAAAGACCAAAATTACGACTGTCTCAATTTGCAATGCTGTAAGCACACCCAAGTCACTCAACGGACACCCAAGTCACCAAAGTCACTCAGAGGAAAACCCAGGCCCAGACAAAGCCCACAAGAACACTGGACACTGAGCGGAGACTCGGTTGGGCTGCACATGTCAGGTGCCCAGTGTGCCTGACCCTTGTCACTGGAAGAGTGACTGATCCGGCTCCCAGAGAGGAGCTAGGCCAGGCAAAACCCCCTCCTCCCGTTCTAATGATGAGAAGCAAAGTGGCTAGGAAAACCGGCAACATCTCTGTCCACAGACATCCCCGTCTTTACCGAGGTGACCACAGATATCATGGGTAAGCAATTTCAGCACCTTTGGCTTCTGTTTCAACTTTCTTAGCATCCTCTACACCTGCAGTGATAATTGGGATCCAGAGGACCCCAGCTGAAGCTTCTTTGCACCTTTGCTGACATGTCAGCTAAGAGATCAAACGTTCAGTCATGAGTTTTTAACTGTTCCACAACTTTCTGATATAGGAGGTGAGGTGTAGCCAAGCTGGCGGGGAGGATAAGCAGGACCTATCCGTGACAAGTCCTTAGGACAGCGCCAGATCATTCTTGGGACCCTGGCTGTGGAACTTCGCAAGAGATGTAGATGGCACATAAGGACACAGCTGCTCTGAGGACACTGCCGTCACACTTCCTCCTACCCTGTGCCTTCTTGGCACAAAGTGCTCTTTTAGTTTTGCTTCCATCCATTTCTCTCCGTTCAGCCCAAGTGTGCTCTTCTGAGTTAGTTTTTCCCTTACTCCTTCCCCCTCACTTTTCAAATAAACTTTTAGGACTTTGTTCAAGATAAGGACCTAGAAAACACTTAATTGGTGAGCTATTTCTAAAGGAACTGTCTGACCACAGTTCTACTTTCTTACTAGTACAAGGAAGATAGCCACTGCTGTGCACCTCCGGAAGACCTGAGACAGCTTCTCAAAAAAGCACGACTCCAGTACTGCCTTGGGGACAGATAAGTAGAATCACTAACGACCCCTAGTTCACCACCACTTGAGGGGTGCTGTACTGAGACTCCTGTTTTTAATTAATTCCTTAATGTAGGCAGTCTTGCCAGAGTTAGAGCTTTCTGGCTCTTGGGAGTTTATCCAATATCACTGTTTGCCATTCTTTCTCCTTCACAGGAAGTGTGGAAATCAAATCTCCACATGTGGACACTAATTCTTTTTACAGCTATTTTTTTACACTAGCAAGCGAGGCACAGCAACCCAAGATAATTGGAGAGAACATAATCCCCAGTAGGTAGGGCTCATAGCCCCTTTCAACCAGAAGTAGCTATACAAAGACAGGGAACATTCAGCACCCCATAAAGAATTATGGAGATTATTTCTCTCAGGGAGAAATGAAGCAGGAGATTAACTGCATGGCCAGCAGACTGAGAAAGTGTGTGTGGAGCGTCAGTTGTGGAGTTTCAGGGCGTAGGGACTATTCCCAAAGCCCCGCATCTGGGAAGAATCTGAGAGTGCAGTCTTCAGTTCCTAGGAGGACTCAGGCAGGTTTCTGACAGCACAGTCTACCTGATGCCAGCCTGAGGAGTAGGAGATTAAAAAAGACGTCATGGTTAAGCTCTTGGCCATTCACAGTGGTCCACTGTCACTCGACTTTTAAGTGACCCACCCTTTCTGCAGAACATATTTCTTTTCCAACCTTTATTAAGTATAGAAGCTTGCTACCTTTTGTGATTCTCTTTAGGAATTCCATGTTTTAGACAAGAAGAACCCAGAAAACACCTCTAGAAAGACACCTCAGAACCCCAGAGCTTGATAACAACACCTCATAGCTGTTTAATAAGAGTGACAATATTCAAACTCAAGTAATTTGACTTCAGCTCTACATTTTTAATTGTAAGACTAAAGTTGTTTTGCTGAAATCAAACTAAGCAAAAGTGAAGTACATAAATTACGAATACATGTATGTGTGAATGGCCCTGTATTGTTTAGATTTTCCATAATTTTTCATTTTGAACAAGAAATTTTGCTTAATACGTTCATGTGAATAAGCCACGGTGAGTAGGCTGGCCTTTGCGTTACACTTCCAGTTTTTGGCAAAAGCTCTTCCTGTGATGTGTAAGCCATTTGTTCCAGGAATGCAGTTCTCACATTGACACATGGTTAAATCTGTAAGGTGACCAACAGCAAGCTTCTTTCTTTACTCAATCATTTCCAGCTGCCACCTGTCCACTATCTCCATTTCAGGGTCAGCACAGCACAGAGGGCGCTGGTCCCTGAAATGAGATGTTTGGAGTGAGGCTAGAGAGCTCACCCTTGATGGTCGTGGTGATGGCAGGAAAAATCACCCACCTCTTTGCCCACACAGCTCCTCAGTCCACCAGCCAGCAGTCTCACATTCCCTGCCTGGACCTGGATCAGAAAGGAATATTTAAAATTATGAAATAGGAATATGTAAATTAGCTGATGGAATATATGCTGTGCAGTTCTACACGATGAATATAGAGAAGTGAATCTATAGACATGTGTATTTAAAAATTGTGCAGTACAAATATGTAATTTTATTGGCCACTTAAAACTCACTGCCTGTTAATTTATTTTTCATTGGCACACGTTTGTAGTAACTAATGATTACATTCATTGTATGGAGTTGGTGCATGCACCTAGCACATCTTAATTCTTTTTACTTTTCTCCTCTCTCTCTCCTTCCTTCTTCCAATTTTTGGTTGCTTCCCCATTTGTAAAAGATCTATCTTACTGTTTTGTTTTTTTAACATGATCCCTCAGAGACAGTTGCTAGAAAAAAGAAAATATCAATTTAAAAATAATTTTTGAATTTCCACTTATCAAGAAGGTTGATAATATAGAGGTGGGATATGAACAAAATGCTTTTCAGCATTTACCATCTGTCATGCAGTTTGTACTGATCACATAAATATTAGAAGACACATATTTGCCCAGATTTCTACTGAAATATCAGCTGTTTATTAAGACTGTGCCCAAATAGAATACTCAAACGCATGCAGCTGCCAATATTTGCCAAACTGTAAAGCATGACTTTTCCTTCAGATACATGATTATTTGACATTAACTCTGTTTACATTTTATCAGGTTTATGGTTTGCATATGTAATATTACATGAAAGGATGTTCCTATGCCCACTTTGCAAAAAAGTAATGTACCATCAGATTCCTGTTTATTAATGTCTTCAGAGATTTCAGGTAGAAAAGCAGCTCCACTACTTGCAATTAAAGCTTGACTATGTTTTTCATAAGATTCCTAGAATCACAATAAGCTGTTTAAATTTTATTATAGCAGGATAAAAGCTCTGACTTTATTTTGGATGCTATTTTACTTTCAATTTAAAGTTCAAAGCTAAACAGGAAATTCTTTGTTTTGTATAATACAAACAAAACTTTTAGTAAAATGCAGCAATATTGCAAATGCAATAAATGCTATAAAGAAGAAATACACGTGTAAATCATTTGAGAAACACAAATAATCAGTGAATGTGAACAAACTGGGAAAAATAGTCTATTAATTACAATTGAAATGTGGTTGTCAAACTTTATTCATACTAGGAAATATATTAATAAGTTTCTCCAGTGAACTGGCATTCAAAAATAAACACCACAGCCTTTTAATATAGATTCACTCCTCACTTTCTATCTTTGATCTGAGTGTACAAGTACTGTAGAAGCTTTTCTCCATTGCAAATCAGTCTCACTCTTTATCAGGGTATTGTGATGGCAGTTTTTTAAAAGACACGAACATTTTGAATACATATATTTAATAAACAACACTAGAGATGTCAGCTTTTGAAACTTTTAGCAAATTGCAATTACAGAAAACAGATGAACAACATTTTATTTATTTATTTGTTTATTTATTTATTGAGACAGGATCTCTATAGTTCAAGCTGATCTTGAATTCAATACACAGCACAGGCTGACCTTGAACCTACAATGATCTTACTGTCTAGTCCTCCTGAGTGCTGAAGTAATAGCTGTGTGTCACCATGTTCAGCTTCAAAAACTTGCCATGCATAAAAGATTGCACTATACACACACACACACACACACACACAAATGGAATCTCAGCCAGGAATTACAAGCACTTGAGAGGCTGAGGCAGGAGAATTGTTTGCAAGTTCAAGACCAGCCTGGGCTACAAAGTAAGCCCAAGGCCAGCCTGAACTGCATAGTGAGATCCTGTCTCAAAAAGACAAAACAAAACAAAAACCCAAAACAACAATGAAAAATGATATTTATCTGTTGATTCCACCACTCAGTGACAGTAACATTTAGCAAGCCAGCCAGGTTATATCACCGGATCTCACCAGATGTCAGAGACATCAGCAGCCAGAGACCTCACCAGATATCAGCCAGGGGTTAGCAGTCACCAGCCAAAACAAGCCCAGCAAGAAAGGAAGCTAACTCTGCTCTGGGGGAGACTTTCTTTCCTCTCCTTTTTACAGGCAACCAACGGTGCTTGTTGGATTCATGGGACAAATTCCCTGGGTGAATGGCCACTTGATTGCCATTTGGAGATGCACAGGTGGTGAACTGAAAGGATTTGGCCTTTGCAGGGATCAGGAGGGCTCCCACATCTCAGGGGGCTCCATGTTTTGTGTGACCTCCTGTGCTTTGCTTGCAGCATGGGGGTTTCCTTTGGATAGCTGTGGTTTAACCTTCCCCTGCAGACATGTACCTGTGCTCCGCAGAGGGGAGAGTGATATAGGGGAATGAACCTCCCAACCTGCTAGATGTCCAGTATGAGTCTGTGTGCTCTAAAATAGAAGAATGAATTTTAGGAACAATGGAGGTTAAGAGCAGAATATATTTATGGAGAGAAAGAAAGCTTCTGTGAGAGAGAGAGAGACAGAAGGGGTCCCGAGTGGGTTGCCAGAGACTCTGTCTTTTCTAGGGACTTTTATAGAGTAAAACTACAAGGTGAGATGGGTCCAAGATGGGGAAAACATGGGAGCTGAAAAGACAGGAGGGCATGAGGTGGGACAGAACTATGGTCAGCCAATAAGATTAGGAGTGTGATTGCTCAGGTAAAATTGATTAAATTGGGGTCAAATGGGGAAGCAAGTCACACAACAAGCGTGCATGGTTAAAGAGCAGTGACTCTTCCCGTAGGGGTTGAAAGAGTGGCTTCCGGCTTCCTCAAGTGGATCTATACCTATTTAGGGTATCAATCCCTGATATGTATAATTACAGCGTGGTTACATTTGTTTTGCCTTTTGTCTTGAGATCTGGCCCACTGCAGAGGTGCCTGTCTCCCCCACAGTTGCAAGGTGTCTGGTCTTCTGCACTGGTTCCCTCGGGGGCCCAGACCTCTCTAACTGCCTATTATATTTCTAACCATCTCAGCTGCCTGTAACAAGTTTACAGGGGCTGGAACCGCCCAGGAGGCTGGGATGTGGATCCTTCAGCCAGGATGGCTGTGCCACTTAGGTATGGGAAGTACAGCCCCAGTCCACCTAATACTACTGATTTTGTGCGGTGCAGTTGGTGGCATGTCCACCTGAGTAGCCACTTGCTTAATGCCGAGTGTGTTTGAAGAGGGGCCTGAGTTGTAGACTCACACTGAGTGCTCTTTGTGGGTCGCTTTCTTCCCCTCACCCCTTGAGGACAGTTCAGCTCCCTTCTTGGCCTCACCCCACACCTCCTGCCCCAGGGTTTTGTCTATCAGAGAATTCAAATGATTTGACTTTTTGGTGCTGAACAACTCAGGGAAAGAGAGAGTTGAAAAGTGCTATTCTTTTCTGTTCAGGAAAAAAGGGAAAAAGAGATTTGTGTGTTAAGCTTTCATGATTAGGGGTTATTTCTCTAACACTAGTCCTTTCTCCCCATTATACTCAGTTTTGCTTTTGTCACCAAAACTGCAACCTCAGGTTCATGTCTTGTGTAAAAAGATGTGTAACTTGTGTTTGCTGACTGAATTTTGATTGTGTCTGATATTTTATTTTGATATTTTATTTCCGTCAGCAGATACATATGCATTGTGGCTTGACCTAATGAGATGAATTTATTTTTGAGAGAGAGACAGAGAGAGACACACACACACACAGAGAGAGAGACAGAGAGAGAAGAGGGGAGGGAGAGAGAGAGTTTATTCTCTGTTCCACGACTGTCAGATACATAGTAGAATATCATCTGTGGAAATGCTCTTTCCTCAGTCAAGGGCTGAGGGCCATGTCTAAGAAAAATTGTGTTTTAGGGTTCTATTGAGCAGTCTTTGCTACCCCTCCCTAGACAGAATCAACTCAACAACAGATCTGTGATGATCACACAACCCAATTTCTACTCCAGTCTACAGTCCTGTCATGGGAAATGCCTGGTCTACTCCCTCCAGTGCTTCCCCACCCACTGGGGACAGTTCCATCCCACGGTCCTGCAGGAAGATCACCTCAGGTCCTTGTGTAATAAAAGTGGCCTGGAGTTCCCTTGGTGGAAACGAGACATGGAAACTCCTCGGCAGCCTGGTGTGGCACTGGCGTGCAGGGAGCAGCTGGAGTGGGTGGCATGTGGGGGACGCTGAGGCAGAGCAGGTCTGAGAAGGAAGAGTGTCAGAGGCAAGCTGCTCAGCCAGACAATACCCAGCCCCGAGACAATGACAGTCGCTAGGCCAAAGTGGTATCAGGTGACGCCAACCTGTCAAATGTGTCAATAGGTGCCCCGGGGTGCCTGAGCAGCTCCTTCCCTCTCATCGGGAGAGAGGGCTCCACCTGACATCAGCTTTTGCCTCTTTACTTTTCCAACCTCTCCTCATCTTTCAGCACCCCACCACGGCCCCCATCCCTGAACATCTAGAGCTGCGCTCATACTACATACAGCGCCCAAACGGGGACCAGCATAAAAACATACAGTGGGCGGGGGAACACTTCCCACCACGCCACAAAAGGGGCAGAAATGCCCCTGTATTCACATTCTTTTTGTGGATTTGCATCAAGGAGTACTTCACTGGTCATTAGCTTGTTAAAACAACCACGGAGGAATTGGCCAGATGCATCATTTTAAAATCAGGCCCCAAAAGGGAAGAGGATGGCAGAACAATAGCCACCCGGTAGAGTTTAAACCTCTAGCTTTGCTTAGTCAGACCAGAAAGGAATTGTGGAAGACAAAAAAGAGATGACTAAGGTGTTTCTGAGTATGGGGGATTATTTGTTGTGGAAAGATTTTTTTTTTTTTTTTTTTTTGTGCGTGGATCCGGCTGCCTGCCTGCGTGCTGCACGGCCCTGAGGAGGGAGGGGCGCAGGCCAAGAGCAGAGAAGGTCCTTGCTCTGGCCCTTGGCAGACTCAGCCAGGGTGGCCCAGCGCCCTTCCCCAACCCGGGCACCCTTCACAGCCTCACAAATAATATGCACTGCCAGCTGGAACCCTAAGTTCCGGAGACGGACAGACGGGATATGACTCTGGTCCTCCTGTGGCACCTCAGCTCTCTCCACTACCCCTGCACATGCTTCACGCACTGCAAGCCTTAGTGGTGGTCGTTGCGGAGCTCAGAGCAGAAGCCAGGGCGGCACACCCTGAGGCACTGGTGGTGGGGGTTACTGTCTCGGCCCAGGGCCCAGGACCCTGACCAGCTGCCTGCAGTCAGACCCCAACAGCAGTGGGGCCTCCATGGCCAGACCGGGAGCAGCACCTGGTGTGTCCGGCACCTGGGGTGAGTTGGGGGGGCAACAGTGACCACACGTATCCCTGCTCCCTTCTCCACCAGCCAAGCCAGGGGCAACCTGCTTGCACTACCCTTAGCAGCCTGGGTCTTATTCAACTATTCCTCTTCAGCCCACCAAACAATCAGAGCACTTCCTTAACTCCTCCCCAGCCCTGCTCTCTGCTGCCAAGTCCTTTTCTGACCTCTGGGGTGTGACAACAGACAGTGGAGGCTTGGACCTCAGTCCCCCCTGCAAATTCATACTAACACCTGAGATGAGACCCCAAGTTATTCCTACTGGAGTCTATGGAGCTTTGCTCAAGGAGCAGTGGGATTCCTGCTAGACTGCAGCATTGTCACCTTAAAAGAGCTCCAGGTTTTGCCTGGTGTCATGGATTCTGATATACAGGGAAAATCAAAGTTATGATTCAATCTACTCAAAACACTGCTCAAATCACCACATACTCTCATATTGTTCAATTAGCCATAGTTTCTTGGCAAGAATTGGAAAATCTATAAATAAGGAAAGAGGATACACGGGTTTCAGGTCTTTTGATACTGGGTTCAACAGATTAAACAAGATCACTGTGAAATGGAATTGATTAGTAAAGAAAAAAAATTGGAGAATTTTAGACACAGATGTAGATGTTTCAGTTACTGCCCAACACCATTGACCTCTGGATGTGGCAGCTACAGATCTACAGGGGATGGGAAGTGTTTCCTGCCCTAACAGAAGTGCTAAGTTGCTAACCTGGAGGAATACAGAAAGCCATTCTGGTATTTCTCACTTTACCCCCTCCCATAGCAGTTAACTTATGGGGTCATGACATATTGAAGGATATGGGGGCATTCTGGCTTATTACTACTTAATCGGTGTCTCATCAGATGTTGCAACAAAGTATACTTCCTACTCAAGGGGACAGGCTTGACAAATCATTACACAGTGTTCCTCATGCATAGCACATATTTCCTTACTTTCTGTGGTGCACAATCTCTGAGGGCTACATGCCAATCATCTCTGGCAAATAGATGTCACTTATATTCCTGAGTCTGGCTCTTTATGTTGTGTTCTCATTTTAGTGGACACTTTCTCAGGGTTTATTTTTGCTTTTACCCACACTGGTGGCTAAAAATGACATTGTTATTGCTTGGTTTCCTTTAATATCCTTGGCTGCCCAGGATTTAGCTCAGTAGTACAAGCGCCTGTCTGGCAAGCACAAGCTCATGAGTTTGAACCCTGGTACAAAAAAAAAAAAAAAAGTACTGTATTAATACCCTTGGCTGCCCATAGGTACTTTAAGACTGACAATAGGCCAGTCAACACAAGTTCTGACTTGCAAAATTCTGTAAAGTCATATTTTCCTTCCCAAAGAAATTTGTTACAATCCTCAAGGTCTAAAAATTGTTAAACTTGCTCACTGTATGCTCAAAATTCAATTACAAAAAAAAAAAATGAGAACTCAATCCTTCCCTACAAAATTTATACCTCATAGTAGACTTCACTTGGCAGTACATCCTATTAAATTTTTAAATTCTACTCTGGATACAACTACAATATCAGAAGGACAATTCAACCAGGTAAAAGAGTAAAAGGATCCTTGGGAAAGGTCTTCATACTGGACAATGGTCCAGTGCTAATTCGGGGTCAAGGGTAATGCTGAATGGCCTGTCTGGGTGCCAGAGCATGCTGTCTGGCTGTATCCTGGACCCAGAAAAAGAGTTGATTCTGCTTTTCAAGGAGCTGATGCCCAGTCCTCTGACAGTGATGCCTTGGAGACTGCTCCATGGCCAACTGAAAAGGATGGGCTAGAATTGACCAGGGGCCAATTAACAGAATTGACTGGGATGCCCAAGGGATGGTAACCAAAATTAAAATCAAAGGTCTGAGTGTATGGAGATAACTGAGCTGAATATATATGAAATAAAGGGACACAAATGCTACCATTATTAATAAGACAAAATAAAATACAAAAATATATATTGATCATTGATAAAATATTTTACTCCTTCCAAATTCTTAAGAGATTTCTGCTTATTGACCTACAACAAACTGTGACTAGTTTATTTATAGTTATAACTTCTAAAATTATAAAAAGTTATTATAATTCACTCAGTCAAAAATATATTTAAGAGCACTCTGATTTTGGGAAATGCTTGTCTGTTTGTTCAGTTGATTAAATTGTGTACTTGTTTGTCATATCTGTGAAGAACTATTCTTTAATTTGAGCTCAACAACTTTTTTTCTATTTTCCTTTTTTCTTTTACAATTTTTGGATCACTTGTTTAAAGATTAATTTGGTTTATAGATTTAAAAAGCACCCTGGGTTACCAGCTGGTCAAAAAGATACCAAATTTGGTTTTCTCATAGTCATAAAAATTATGAAGATAATTAAACAAAAATTCCTTGGGGTGGGGGTAGATTACTAGACAGGACTCTATTTGATGAATAGGAAAGCAGCTGCCTGGAATAACATTAACCAGTACTTATTCATAAATGACCTCCATAGCCTTATGGGAGACACCCCAATAAATGTTATTAAAATATAGTATTGGAATAGGTTTATATTGCTCATTCATCAAAGTATTAAGTTTTCTAGAAAATAAGGTTTTTGATTTTAAAATGCTCTGATATAAGGGTTTTCATATGACTAAGATGATTGATGTCATTATTCTTGTAGTGTTTTAAATATATTCATGAGTTTCAATGTAAAGGTCTTCTAAAGTGTGAAACAGGGATTGTTTCTGGTAATAGATTTTTATTTTAGATTCAAACCTTGCCTTTAACAAAAACTCATCTTTTGTATACCCCACTAAATGTCAGCAAATTAAGTAAAATCTTCTTATGCATTAGATAGGGATGATTTACTAAAGTGGATATTTTATGTCAAAATGGAAATTCAGATGTGTTATGAGAATGCCACCATGACTGTCATGCTATGGTATTATGTATAGTTTTGATATCTAACTTTCTATGTAAAATATGTAACAACATTTTACAGGGATTCAAATGTTAGAACATCCATGGCTTTTAGAAAATAATGGTTCCATTTTACATTCTAAGGTGCTTGGTATTCAGATAAGATAGTAATATTAAACTTACTATCTCCATTACAGTATAATGTCATTAATCTTCAACAACTGATGTTTAGAGACCAAACCTCGGAGAGACAAGCCAAGGGGAGAGCCAATATTTTGGCTCTAGGCCTCTGAAGTCAATGAGGACCCAAGACATAGAAAAATCTCTGCTGTAACATCCTATGCTAGATGAGTCCCTGATTTTCTGATCAAGGAGGTGTGAGCGCACTGAGAAGGAAACAATAAATGATGTATAGTGTGCCTATGAAGAGTCACTAAGAGACAAAAATCTCCCAAGCTTTCATGGAATAACAACTTGGTCAAGCAATGGCCATGACTCTGTACAGTCTCTGATACTGACAGAAGTACTAAGAGGTGCTGTAAATAGTTCCAAGGCAATTCCTGAGGAGACTTGACACTGATAGATAGCAAGAGTTGAATAGTGAAAGGAGATAGGCTAACACTATGGTTAATTTAATTAATACAGGTCTCACTTTAACTTGGTCTTGAACATCTTACAAATAGGTATCTACAAAAGGTATAAAACAACACCATAGTAAATGTTAGCTATAAAAGAAACTCAAATCACTAACACCTTCTGACAATTGCCAGCTACACTGGTAACTGACTACTGTTAGAGATTTATGTACTGTACAATGTTAATTTACAATATGCAGGAACTTAAAATTATTGGACTAAAATCTTTAGCCTTAATAAGTTCACTCAAAGTGAAAACTGTTTGAGAAATAAAAAGGTTATCTACACAGTTCTCCAAACACAGCTCTTCCAACTTCAACTAACCATCCATTGATTGCAACTACAAAACAGAAAATGGGGAGACATAGGGAGCAGCTGAAGCTGGATTTTGGTCACACATGTGGGGGCAAAGCAAGGCAGGTCCAAGCTCAGAGAGCGCTGGAGGCCAGCTCTTCCGTCCACAGAATGTCCAGCCCCAGTACAAGCCAAGCAATCAGTTGCTACGCAAAGGGGTGCCCATGACACCACGCTGTCAAATGTATAGATAAACACCCCTAGGGTGGTTGAGCAACTCCTTTCTCCCATCAGAAGAGGGCTTCACCTGACCCTAGCTCTTGTCTTTTCCCCCTTATTTTCCTATCCTCTCATGTTCTTCTCTCTGGGAACATCTAAGCTGCAGCTGGATGATACATTAGTGCTCACTTAATCCTGGTGATGTCCAGCCTCAAAGGGTTCGGCTCTAGTAAGGGAAACCTGACTGGAGAGCTGGACAGGATCATATGTTATGGATCATATATGACATGCTGTATTTCAGTTATTTCTTTATTGCAAGAAACAGGAAAATTCTCAGATGTACCATGTGCTCAAGCCATAATGGCCTCCTATCAGATGCCTGATCTGTACCCTAGAATAAATACTATCTCAGAAGCTGATGTGACTGATGATTCTCTCAGCTTAACTCCTGCTTTCTCCAGGCTACCCCCTCACCAGCCTGATCAGTCATTACCCTTAGGAGAAGAAGGTAATCTTTCAACCCTACCCCATACCAGCTCTTGATCCAACAGAAAGCTCAATCTCAAAGTCAGCCCTGCTCTAGGAGTATAGGGTACTAGTGGTTTCATTCAGATATTTCAGCAGTCCAGTTGTAGAAATTCAACACTGCAAGAAAAAAACTGGATTGAGTCTCTGAGGACACAAAGATTTATTGATGGTTTCCATATTTGAACAGTGGCCTGTTCTGACCTGATCTGATCTGATCTGATCTGGTGAAATCTGGTGAAATGTTCATTTCAACTTGGTTTCTTGCAGCAGAGGTGCCATAGCTCAAGCAGCTCCAGATGTTTTACAGGGGAAGGATGGTGGGAGGATAAGAAAATAAAGAAGAAACAGAGCTGGGGTCAAGTGGAGCCCTTACCCTCCTGATGGGAGGAAAGGAACTGACGCCTCACTGCAGGGGCATTTATTTATACATTTTGGAAACTTAATGTCACATGACCCTGTTGTCCTAGAAACCCACTGTTCTGATTGTCTTGGGGGTAGGTGTTTTATGGGCTGAAGCAGCTTTTCATCTGGCTTGCCCCAGGAATTGTATGTTTTAGGGATGGCCATATTCTAGCCTTGCATATATGGTCAATTTCCAGCTTCAATGGCTCCCAATTCACAGCAGTAAAAAGGAAAATGATTATAAGACCTGCTAACCAGGCTAATGATGAAGCATTTGCAGTTTTACTTTCTGATAGTCAACTAACTACTATATTATTTGAATTCCAAGAGGGACCCAAATGGGATTATCTAGAAGCCAAATGAAAAATTATGAATCAAGGCTGTTTGAAGGGGTTATGTGCCAAGGGATGCCCAAACTATAATAATCTCAGGTCTACCAGAAAGATGCTAATGAAAATCCACTTGTTTTCAGCTCCAACTTCAAGAGGCAATCTACAAATACACCAATTTATAACTTAAATCTAGAGAAAGCTGTATTATCTTAACATAGTATTTTATTAATTAGTTATCTTCACATATTAGGAAAAAGTTCCAAAAATTGCAACAGATTAAAAAATCAGGGATAAGTTAATTAGTTAATGTGCCACATTTGGTCTTTAATAACCATGATAAAGAAGAAGACAAAGGAGAGTTGAATAGGGAAAGGAGATAGGCTAAAGCTATGGTTGAGTTAATGGCTAGAGCTCAAGCTTGCAGCACTAGAAAATGAGGTAATCCAAAGAGCAGTGGAAACAAGTCAGAGTTCTTCAAGTACAAGAAACCAGGGAATTGGGCAAAAGAATGCCCTCTAAAGTCTCCAAGCTCTTCCCAGTCCTGTTAGAGCCTGGAAGAAGATTCTTGGCATTAGAATAAGGATGGTCCTCACTCCCAGGGAGTGATGAGGTCATTCATCACTATGACAGCCAGGAAAGGATGCCTGCACAGTGCACTATGGTTCCTGAGTAGCCATATTCCCGTCAACTTACTAGAGGCTTTGATGACCCTAGAAGTAGCTGAAAAGCAGATTGTATTTCTCTTCAGTACTGAAGCAATTTATTCAATTGTATTTTCTTCTTGCGGAAAAGTTTCCATACCATTGTAAAATCACTGTGGGCTTTGTAGAAGTTAACATGACAGGTTTCTTTACCCCAACTCAAAAAGGTCATTTAGAAGATTTCCTTTACCAAGCTGCCTTTATGATGATATTGGAATGCTCCATACTAATTTTGGAATATATGTACTCCTGCTGTCCAGGGCTACTCTAAGTTTCAAACCCTGACAAGCCATGTTCTAGGGACCAGGCCTGACTGACTTCATGGGGTCTGATGTCTCTGCCAGGAGTCAGTCCTCAAGAACCGTATGATAACACCTCAGTGGAAACTATCGAGCACTCTAAAGAGCCCTAGTTGGTATCTTCATAGAAGACAGTGTTTAGGCAGAGACTAAAATCCATCATTGATAAGTTTTTGGCTACAGGGTTATTGGTGCCATGCCAGTCTTCATACTGTGTACCCATGTTACCATTGGTCATGGTAATTAGGAAAGTATCACCTACTATAATATCTCAGTGCCAACAATGAAGAAGCAGTGTCTATCACCCATTACCACCAGACTCATACAGCCTTTTAACACAGATCCCAAGAAAGACTAAATTCTCCATCTTTTTTCTCACATATATCTTTCTCTCCATCCCTGCAAATCCTAACTCCAAATGCTTGCCTTCAAACGGAAGTTCCTTGTACAAACCTTCTAGCCACCCCTTCTGTCACAGAGGTACAGGGAATAGATTGTAAGTACATGGTAAAACCCAAGCCTCCCGAGACACCAGAAAATGAAGAGAGACCACAAACTTCCTACAGCTGTGAACCAATGGGTGACCTCAAGTTTCTTTTTCAGAAAACAATGATTAACCTGCTGAACCACATAAGGAAACCTACTGTCTTCTTCTATACTTGAAGTCCTTGTCCCAAGTTACAGAATAACCTGGGTTGTTATTCTTCTTCTTGCTGTTCTTCTTCCTCCTCACCCTCCTCCACCCTTTCTCCTCCTCTTCCTTCTCTTCCTTCTCTTCCTTCTTCTTCTTGTCTCTTGTTTTTTTACTTTTTTCTTCCAGGTTCCTCTTAGATAATAACTGCCTTTACTGGAGACAATGAACAATATTTACTTATGCTAATCACATCTGTTTCCTATTATCAACAATTATCTGAGAACCAGACAAACAGTCTAGTCAAAATTACCCAGATTATCGCTGCCCTTTAAGAGCAAACAGCTTCACTAGCTAGCAGCAGTGGTACCACAACATTGTAGGGAGTCAGATCTAACCACCAAGACAGAACAGCTGCATTTGTCTCTGAAAGAAAAATGCAGTTATTACGCTAACTTGTAAAAAACAATAAAAGATACAGCACAGAAGCTGACTGACTGTGCTTCTATTTTTATTTTAAACAGGAAAAACAACCCCAGAAAAATCAAGAAGCAAACAAGACAACAAAAAACAACAAAAACCAAAGGACAACAACAGACTATAGTGATAAGGATTTGAAAACAAGATGATAAGAATTTAACAGTGTTTATTAATTGCATATTGTTATCTTCAAAATAGTTGCTCAGGTTACCATATGCAGGCATGCAAGATTGATCAAACAATATAATTTTGCTTTGAGCAGTTCCTTTCCCTTTTACTGTATCTATTATAACCTTTGGATCTTACTTACTTTTTCAGTGTCTTACACTACCAAAATAATATGATGTTTACTCATGCAAGTCTGATTTATTCCATACATGAGTATGGTTTCTAGTTGCATCCATCTACCTATAAAAGTCTCTAGTTTATCATTTTTATGGCTCAGTAGTATTCCATTATATAAAAATACATCTTTTTATCCATTCCTCTGTTGATGGGCATTTGGGGTGTTTACAAGATCTGGATATTACAAATTGTGCTTCTATAAACATATATATCACTGTAGTAAGATGCTTTTAATTATTTTGGGAAAATACCCACAAGAGGAATAGCTGGATTTAATGGAACCTCTAATTGTATTTTTGAGGAATATCCACACTGATTCCCACAGTCTACATTGCCACTAACAGTAGAGCAGGGTTCCTTTTCCCCCACAGCCCCACTAGCATTTGTTATTGGCTGGTTTTGTGATATAAGCATTGTTTCTGAAGTAAGGTAAAATCTTGTTTTTGTTTTAATTTGAATTTCTTAAAATGACAAGTGATATTGAACATTTTTTCATATATTTATTTGCCATTTATATTTCTTCATCTGAGAAGTGTGTAGTCATCTCAGATAGCTATTTTTTTTATTGATTCTCTGAATTTTGGGGGCTTGATTTTTTTTAAATTCTTTCTGTGTTCTAGGTAGGAGTCCCTTGCCTGAGGGACAGTTGGCTAAGATTTTTTTTCCAAGTGGTATATTGTCTTTTCATTTTGTTGGTGATTTGATATGCAAGAACTTTTTAATAAAATGAAATTCCAGTTGTTGACTCTGTGGAGTATTTCCTGTGCACTTTGGTTTCTGTTCACGAACTCTCTGCCTACCTCTATGTCTTCAAGATTTTTACCTACTTTGTCTTCCAGCAGAATTAGTGTTTCTATTTTAATGTTTAGATCTTTGATCCATTTTGACTTTAGTTTAGTGCACAGTAACAGACATGGGTCTAGTTTTAATTTTTGCCATACGGAAAAGCCATTTTTTTCCAGCACCATTTATTAAAGAGGCTGTCTTTTGTCAGTGAACATGTTTGGTTATTTTGTCAAAGATAAGGTGGCTGCGTGTGCTTGTAGTTGTGGCTGGTGGGATTTTTTTGGCAGTACTATGGTGATTTTATCACAGCAGGTTTTTAGTATAAATTCAAATCAAGCAGTGTGATGCCTTCTCTCTTGTCTTTGGTGCCCAAAATTGCCTTTGCTCTTCCAGGTCTCTTCTGACTCCAGATGAATTTTAGGAATGATTTATCTATATCTGTGAGGTACATTAATAGTGTTTTGTTGGAATTGCATTAAATCAGTATAACAATTTGGGAAGTATGGCTGTTTTCACAAGGTTTGTTCTTCCTACCCATGAACAAGGAATGTCTTTCCATTTTCTGACATGGTCATTGATTTCTTTTTTCAGTGTACTGCAATTTTCAGTGTATAAATATTTTACTTCCTTTGTTATATTGATTCCTAAGTATTTCATTATTTTAGTGCTATTGTGATGGGTGTGGTTTCCCTAGTTTGTCACTCACTGAGTTTGTTGTTTGTGTACAGGAATGTTACTGAGTTTTGAATGTTAATTTTGTATCCAGCCACATCACTAAATTTGGTTATTAGGTCTAGAAGTTTTTCAGTGGAGTTCTGGGGTCTTCTCTGTAGACTGTCATTTCAACTGCAAATGATAGTTTAACTTCTTTTCCTGTCCTTATTCCCCTTATTTCTTTCTGTTGTCTAATTGTTCTGGCTAATGTTTCCAGAATTATATTGAATAGGAGAAGTGATAATCCTTGTCTTATTCCTGATTATAGGTTGAAAGCTTTCAGAGTTTTTTTTCCATTTAATAAGGTGTTGGCTGCTGGTTTATCATACATAGGTTTTATCAGATTGAGGTAAAGGCCATCTATTCTGATTTTTTGCAATATTTTTATGATAAATGAGTGTTAGACTTTATCAAAAGCTTTTTCTGCACCTATTGAGATGATCATATGATTACTTTGGCTCTGTTGATAGGATGTATTACACTTATTTATTTGCATATGTGGAACCATCCTTGCATTCCTGGGAAGAATCCCACTTTGCCATGGTGAATTATCTTCTTCATGATTTGCTGCATTCTGTTTGCCAGTATTGTGAAGCTTTTTGCATTTATGCTCATTAGTGAGATTGGCCTGTAGTTCTCTTTTTTGGTTGGATCTTTCTCTGGTTTTGGTATCAGAGTAATTGTTGCTCCCAGAAGTGATTTAGGGATAATTTCTTCCCTTTCAATTTCATTGAAGATTTCGAGGAGAGTTGGCATTGTCTTCTCTAAATTTCTTGTATAATTCAGCTGTGAATCCACCAGGACCTGGACTTTTCTTTGTTGGTAAGTTTCTAATTCCATTTTCAATTTCAACTGGGTTATTCAGAAGATTTATATATTCTTTATCCAGCTATGGTAATTTATACATTTCTAGGAATCTGTCCATTTCTTCTGTGTTTTCAAATCTATGAGAGTAAAATTTTTTGAAGTAGATACTGATGAACTTTTGTATTTCCCAAGGATCTGTAGTGATTTCACTATTTTCATTCCTTACTGCTTGAATTTGAGTTTATTCTTGTCTTTCTTTGATAAAGTGGTTAGGGGCTTATCAATTTTATTTTTTCTTTCAAAGAACAGACTCTGTGATTCATTAATTCTTTGTATTGTTTTCTTAATCTCAATTGTGTTAATTTTGATTTCTGCTCTGATCTTTATAATTGCTTCGCTTTCTTGAGATTTGGACTTGACTTTCTCTTCTTTTTTCCAAAAGTTTGGGGTGTAGTATCAGGTTGTTTATTTGTGTTTATTTAGTTTTCCTGTTGTGAGAATTCACTGCAGTAAACTTTCCTCTGAGGACTGCCTTCATTGTGTCCCACAGGTTCTGGTAAGTTGTATTTGCATTTTCATTTGCTTGTAGATATTGTTTAATTTATTCTTTAATTTCCTGTATAAACCATTGGTTATTCAGGAGGGTATTATTTAATTTCCATGTGTTTATGGAGTTTTTGTGGTTTATGTTGTCATTAATTTCCAATTCATGGCACTGTGGTCAGATAATGTTAATGGAATAATTTCAATTCTTTTGCATTTATTTAAGCATGTTTTATGGGATAGTATATGGTCTACTTTAGAGAATTCCCCATGTGCTTCTAAGAAGAATGTATATTCTGATGTTGTTCAGTGAAATGCTCTGTACACATCTACTAAGTCCCTTTGTTCACAAGTTGGATTCATTTCTGTTATTTCTTTGCTGATTTGTTGTCTTGTTGATCTGTCTGTTTGTGTCAGTGGGGTGTTAAGGTTTCTCATTATAATTGTGATATTGCTTATTTGATTTTTCATGTCTATTAATATTTGTTTTATATAGGTGGATGCTCCCAGATTTGGTACATACATATTTAAGATTGTTATCACTTCCCCTAACCAAAAGTAGTGACCTTCTTTTTCTCTTGTGATCATTCTTAGTTTGAAGTTCACATTGTCTGCAAACAATAGCTACCCCTACTATTTGCTGGAATCTCATTGCATGAAGTATTATTTACCATCCTTTGACTTTTAGTCTATGAATTTCCTTTTGAATTATATGGGTTTCTTGTATATAGCATATGATTGGGTTTTTTTGTCTTCACCCATTCTTCCAGTTTGTTTCTTTTAATTGGTGAACTGAGGCCATTTACATTAATGGTTATAACTAAGATCTATTGACTCATTTCTGTCATGCTATCTTTTTGCTGTTGGTTTTTTATTTTTCTCCCGTTTGTTTGCCCTGCCTGATGATTTCATTCTGTTGGTGTTCTTCAAATTATAGGCATTTTTGTCTCTATCTAGAATTTCTTTCAGTATTCCTCATAGGGTTGGTTTGGTAGTCATGAAGTACTTTGGTTGTTCTTTGTCATGGAAGTATTTTATTTCTCCATCAATTTTGAAAGACAGTTTTGCAGGGTATATCAATCTCGGTTGGAAGTTCTTTTCTTTTAGGACTTGAAATATTTCAGTCCATGCTCTTCTTGACTTGCTTGTTTGTGTTGAAAAATCTGCTGTGACTCTGATAGGCTTTCCTTTATAGGTTCATATGCTGGATGTCTGGGATCTTGATTTCAATAGGTCTGGGTGCAGATTTATTTTGGTTATGGCTAATTGGAGTTCTATGTACTTCACTTATTGGTATGTCATTTTCTTTCCCATATTTGGGGAATTTTCTGCTATTACTTCTCTAAGTAGTCTTTTAATTTCATTTGTGCTGACTCCTTTTTCTTTTACAGTTATCCAACTTAGATTGTTTTTCTTTGCATCATCATTCAGCTGTTGAATTGTTATTCCCTTGTTCTTTGTTATTTTTAAAAATCTTTCCTGATTGCTAGATGCAGTCTTGTTTTCAATATCTGACAGTCTATCTTCACATTCATTTAGTTTTGACTGCTTTTCATGGAATCTTTGATTTTCTGGCTATTTCTCTGAATATGTTTCATGCATCTTATTTCTTTCCTGTATTGCTCATTCAACATTTCCATTATTTTCCAATGCTCCTCTATTTTTTTAATTACATCTCCTTTGGAAATTTTCATCATTTCTTTCATTTTATTATTTCTTGTTTTACCTGGGAGATTATTTCTGATCTAATTTCTTTTATAGCTTCATTATTTCTTTACTTTAGTTGCTATGATTTCAGAAATTTCAAGTGTATGACTTACACTTTATTCTGTTTCCATGTCTCCTGGACTTGTTTGGGATGGGCTGGAAGTTTGAGACTGCATTTTGTTCCTTCATTTTGTCATTTTCCTGTACTCCCCAGGAGCAAACTCATGCACAGTCCCAGTTGCTTCTTGAGTTGGCATTGGTGCCCATTAAGGAGGGATCTCCCTGGCTTTGTGAGGATCACATGATGGGCATTTCCCAGGCCCCACATGGTGCACCAAGGCTCCCCAGCTGGCTAAGGTTGTTGGGCAGGACTTTCCTGGGCCCTGTGCAGCACAACAACCCTCCCAGGCTGGCTGAGGTCACTGAGCAGGTCTTTCCTGGGATCCATACAGCGCATTGAGACTTCCCATCCTGTTGAGGGCACTGGGTAGGCCTTTCTGGGGTCATGCTGTGCACTGATGTTCCCTGAATAGTTGGGGTCATTGGTCAGGCCTTTCCCAGGCCCCAGGTGGTGACTGAGGCTCACCAGCTGTGTGCAGTTCACGGAGTGGGTTGTTTCCAGTTTCTGCACTTCACACCAATGCTCCCCTGCTGATTTGGGTAACTGAGTGCATTTGCTGACTGTGATTCTAAGATCTGTGAGGAACTATTTGACTCATGGATGTCCTGCCCAAATATCTGGAATTGAGGAAGCTGGTTACTCTCTTGGACATGGCCTTTATTTTAATGATTCACATAATCTTACTTTATAGTTCTTGCATAATTAACCTTTTTGTTACATTTGTCTCTTCCTGTTTGACAGATATTAAACTACTGTTAAAGGCCCAAGGCTAAAAATAAACTTCACTGCCATACGCATGACTTGTCAGGAAACCCTCAGAGAAAGAATTGAGGTCCCTTGAACTCAAAGATCAAACAGGGTGAGAGCTGCAGGGTTTGTGCATAGGTAGATCCAGTGCCCCTCCTCAGCAAGGAGTAACCATAGAAAACAAACCTTCCTTTAATATCCTTCAAGAATTTTCCTGAAACAGGCCTAGGGGAGAACATGGGGGGGGGTGTGAGGAAGTCACCCTCCTCCTCACCCACTTGTGCTCTGGCGGTGCCCTGGCTGTCTTTCCATTGCAGTACCCCTCTGCACACCTGAATTTGGGTGCCACCCTAGATCATCCTCTGTAACCTCACACATGCTCTCTTTATTTTTCTCTCATTTTTGAGTCCAAAAGCCTGACTTGTCTTCAACTTATTCAGTGTCCCTCTTCTGTCATCCCAGCACCAATTCTCCATTCATGATCTTCAATAAACATAGCTGCTTTTCTTTCCCAATTAGGTATATCCTTTGCACTTCTCTGCTTAGTGTACACAGGAGCTAGGAATCTACTTGTGGAGTCCCTCACTTGATAGCAGTAAGTCCAAAAATTCTAATGTAACTTATAATTTCTCTAACATAACTAAATAAACACATAAGAAATGTTTAGAAATTTCATAGATCGGCATGTCAAAGTCTTCTTGTTTATTTTTTCATGCATTTCAATTACATACATACTTTAAAAACAAACTTTTTCTTCAAATCCATTATCAACAATTACCCCACAAATTTCTATCCCTAGAAACTTAACTTATCATTGTGCAAGTTAAGCATTTGCATTAAAACAGTGTGATAATTCTATTTCTTAGATACACATTGAAAATTAATAAAAAATACAAAAATATACATAACCAATAATTAAATCTAGTTAACTTATCAACCTGAAAAACATTTAAATTAAATATTACCATCTAAATGAAAAATAACATGCTATGTATAAAAAATTAAATCAAATTAAAATAGCATGCTATGTATAAAAAATGAAATGTTATGTGCAAATTGCACTGATTCTTGTGATCACCAACCAAATGTGGGTATCATTTGCATCTCCTCATTTTGTTTGGATTTCATGTCAAGATCAAGTTGCAGCATTTAGATGTTGAGTAATGTAAAATATTCCTTTAATCCTAACACATGAAAGTAAAAATACTGTGTGAGTTTTGGCTTCCATTATAAACATCATGTGAGTAAACATACTATTTTAATGAAGAAACTGAAAAAAATATTGGAATCATATATATTTCTATAAAGTTGGAGCTTCTATAAGATTTCCTCTCATCACAAAAATTATAAAGTCATGTTAAAATCAGGTCTTTAGATAGGACTTACAACCACCTTTTGTCTATGAAGACATAGCTTCTTCTTCAATAAGGCATCTCTATACTATAATTAATCCCAGGTTTTCAAAGCTGTGATTGGAAAAGACATTGAATTTGATAACTGGGAATTGAATTGTAAAATATATTAAGGAAGAGGTCATAAGAACTCAGACCCCATGACTCAGAAAATTACCTGTATATATTCTACAGAAGTCTTTAGAAAGAAAGAACAAAAGAAAGAAGAAAAGAAAAGGAAATGAAAGCAAGATCCAAGTTTATCCATTACTTGTGAGAAATAATAGAAGCTACTGACAATAACGGTAAAATTAAACAATAACATTCAAATTGAGGGTTTTTCAATATTAGTTCCAGGAAAAATGCCAACTGGAATTATAAATGTGACAATATGTTAAAAACATAAAATGGAAATGTTCACCATTAGCCAGCACAGCTTTACAAAAACATACCACTGTAAACTCACTTTTGACAGACTTATTATTCTGTTTGACAGTAAAATAGAACTGAGTGTCTGAATATTTCATCCACATGAGACAAATCTCAGAAGGGAGCACAATAAATAAGGGGAAATATTTAGGGATTCATTTGGCCTGTGCAAGTACAAAGAGTAGAATTTGAGACAGTGGGTAAAATTCTAGATTCCTTACCAAAGGGCAGCTTTTCAAAATAAAATCATGGTCCCTTTATGCATAAAATATTTTTTCCATTTTCTGGATATACTTAGTCCTCATTAACAAATTGGTATAAACATAGGGGTATAAAAACCAGAACAAAAGTCCTACTGTAGAATTGATATAGAACAGATATAACTCCCGAACTGATGTGTTGTGTTCGTATCCCCCAAAATCATTCTTTGGAGGTGAAGAGTGGGAAAGATGTGTTGAAATTGACTGAGGGGAATAGATTGCCAAAGGGATAAGGCACACAAAATTGGGAACTGGGAAATAGGAATGGAAAGCGGGAATAGAACTTGAGAGATAGGAGGGGTCCTAAGTGAGTTGCCACTGAAGTCATCTCTCTGAGACTAATTTAAAGGACAAAGTCACTAAGTGAGTACAACTTGGGTCAAACTATGATCAGTTACGAAGATTACAAGTATAGTTACTTACCTAACATTTATCCAATAGTCAAGCAGAGTGTGTATCAAGGGCATATGGATAGTATCATTAACCTTAGTTGACAATCTAAAGCTTTAGTTTTGTCTTTAGTCTTATTCTTTTTTTTTTTTTGTACTGAGGATCAAACTCCTGACCTTGCATTATCAGGCAGGTGCTTTCTCTGTGGAGCTAACCCCCCAGCCTCTTTAGTCTTATTCTTAATAGTCTTAGTGTTATGTTTAGACTCTGTGGTTGGGAGAAGATAGCCCACTGCCCACTGCCTGTTTCTCTGGGAAATCCCAAAGGAGTGGTACCAATCACAGTAAAGTCTCAATTTCCACTTATCTCTTAGGGAAATAGGTAAATCTGGCCTTTGAAACTTTCATCTTGAAGTCCTGTCTTCCTCAGGCATGCTTCCAGCCCCAGTTCTGATGTGTTTTCTTCTTCTGCAGTGACTCCCTAGAGGGCCTAGCCCTGTCTGACTGCCTATTAGTTTCTATCTAATTTAGCTACTTAGAATGTTTTACCAAGTATCTATTGCCTTCAGTTACCATATACAGAACACATCTTGTGTTTAATGATTTTTGTACTGTGTGCCATACTAATTTTGATAAGACACCTAAATGTCTTTTTTCAGCTATATTTTTACAAAATGGCAGAATTACTATTATTAGAGCTCTTTTTTCTGCAACAATTTTTGCTTCAGTCGCTTAAGTGATTATAGCAGTGTTACAACATGTGTTTGGGAAACTGAAACTTTTCAGCTCTGACAATGCCCACTTTTCTATGCCAGGTTCAAACTGGCCTAATAATAGACAAGCAGCTTCACCACATTCTGTTATCCATCCGGACATGCAGAGCTGTACACCTGTGGCCTTTCAGTAACTGCCTTGGTTCTGCTTCTGTAACTTAGCTTGCTTGACTTTCCCCAGCATAACCTCTATATAAGGCTCTCTTACCCCAGGCTTTGGTTATGAAATCCTCTGAACCCAAGAGCACAATAAAGCTTGATTCTCTGCACTTCTCCAACTGATATAGGAGAGTGAAACTCCTGACCTAATATGTCCGTGAGTTCGCGTTCTCTAAAATGGAAGAATGAATCTTAGGAACAATGGAGGTTAAGAGCAGAATATATTCATTAAGAGAAAGAAAGCTTCTGTCTGAAGAGAGACAGAAGGGTTCCCCAGTGGGTTGCCAAGGACTCTGTCTTTTCTAGGGACTTTTATAGAGCAAAATCACGGGGTGAGCTGGGTTCAAGTGGGGGGAGACTAGCTCATAAAGCAGATGGGCATAAGGTGGGACATAACTATAGTTAGCCAATAAGATTAATAGTTCAGGTAAGTTGATTACATTAGGGACAGATGGGGAAGAGAGTCAAGCAGAAAGCAGGCATTCTTAAGGAGCAGTGACTCTTCCCTAGGGGGATGGGATGGTGACTCCTGGCTTCCTCAGGGTGACAGGGAACTAATTAGAATATCAGTCCTTAGGATGCAGGTGCATTTGTTTGATACTTTGTCTTGAGGCCTGGCCCACGGCAGGAGGTGTCTGTCTTCCCCACAGTTACAAGGTATCTGGGCTTCTGCTCTGGTTCCTTTGAAGACCCAGCCCTGTCTCACTGCCTATCATATTTCTAACTAACTCAGCTGCCTGCAACACTTTGAGCACCCATGTTGCCACCTCGAATGCATCGTTCATTGCTCTCAGTAAATCTTTTCCACTCTTAACCCTCCATGGTTCTTTGGAATTCATTCTTTGATTTCAGGAAACATGAACTAGGTACATCTGACAGCCAGATGATTGTCGCTCTAGCTCTCCTGTATCATTATGACTGGGGCAAACCTGGTCAAAGAACTGAATGTAATTCTGCCAAAGTCATGGAGTCCAGGGCACAAGGACAGATCCCAGAATCTAAACTTTTTTTGGGGGGGGTACCAAGGATCGAACTCATGACCTAGTGCTTGCCAGGCAGGCACTTATGCCACTGAGCTAAATCCCTGGCGGAGAACCCAGAATCTAAGCAGGTTCTGCAATTCCTGGGCACTCACAGGGGATCAATCAGAAAGGTGCTGCTGTTTTTAGGTCCTCATTCCCATCAGCCAGAAAACTTGAGTCTTTGATAGAACAGTGCAATTCTAGTGCCAGGCCAAGTGAATTTGTGATAGGACAACCGTTCCAAATGTCTGATCTGCATGAGAAAGAGCCCCAGTCTAAGCATTCAGAAACAGAAGAATCCCTTTCTCCTCAGACTGCGAGAATCTGTATGCCAGCCTGCTGCCATTCTGTAGAGAATGCTCTCCCACCTTCAGCGGGAAAGCAGTGACGGTCCACTGCCGTTACCTGCATTACCTATTCTATGTGTTTTGTCCAATTCTTCACTCAACACACCAAAATACTAACATAAGGTGTCCTAGGACCCTAAACACAGCAACAGTTTTGTTGTCGGGTAGCTTGCTTCCCAACTAAGCATTACTGGATTTGGGGTTACTCGTCTCTTCTTCTGGAGTTGGACTCCAGGTTCTTCTCCTTTCAAAGACAGAACTGAACCAAATGAGCAAAAAGCAGTGGCAAAGTTTTTAAAACAGCAGAAGTGAAGAGAGAGGGCAAAGCTGGCCCTGCAGAGTGGACTTGGGCTGAGTAAAAGGAAAAAGGGTGAGGGTGAAGCAGGAAGTTCCTGCCCAATTGTGGCAATGCAGCATGGGAAGTTCTGCTAGCAAACTCTGCACGGCTTGCCTGTCTTTTTATGCTGCCCAAGTCTCGGGGAAACCTTTGAGAAGTTCTGCATCCTCAGGCTGAGGTCAGGTCTTGGCCATCTTACTGAAAAACTGCTCAAATGCTTGTGAGAAGCCCACATGCGGCTTGGAAACTTTGCTGTGCATGGGTCCAGGATCTTGGAGTTAACAGCTCACACTGACTTGCTCAGCTAGCTTTCCTACAATCATAACCTCACTCAATTTGAGGGACAGGATGTTCATGTTTACTCAAATTCATGTCACAGTAGAATGACTTTCTGTAGAAAAACTGGTGCCATCTTTCCTAGCATTAATTTTACTCTTTTTTATCAGTCTCGCCAGTTTGAAAATTATTAGGACATTGAGCTTGCTGAAGGTTCAAAGACAAGTTACATGTTTTTGCTTCTGTACAACTTATAACAGTAGTTCTTCTTTCTGTAGCTTATGGTTTCTCCAGCTAGAAACTTTGCTTCTTATTAGGGGCACAGTAGAGAGCAGAAGACTTCTGGTTCCCTCTAGTACTGAAGTTAGGCGTTTTTCTCCGAGAAAATATTCCATAAAGAGTGTAACTGGATCTTATTGCATGAGTACACACAAAAGTTACATTGACTCAATATCCATACCCAGGGAGAAGCTGTTGACTGCTGGGAGAGTTTAGTGGGGAGAAAAGTCATTCACAAAATTGTCTCATTCAAAATTGTCTTATCCAAAAATTTCCCTCCCTTTTCTTCTTTTTAAAGAAAACATTTTAAGAAAAGTAAAGGGAGTTGGCTCAGCTTCTTCTGGCTCCGCCACCATGAATGTTTAATTTACAAAGCCCTCGCCAAGTTTCCTACTGACAAAGAAGCCCTGAAATATGAATCTTTAGGTCAATTCATCAAAAAACAAATATTACATATAAATTAGTTTGAGGAAAAGAAAATCAGATACATTCTTTAACTTTCATAGTTATTTTGAGACAAAACAAACCCCTCCTACTTCTGCCAAACTCTTTGGCAAACATAAAATTTGTTACATGTTAGGACTCAAGGATTTAATATTGAGTATGTATTTCTAGATTAGTTGGATTAAATTCATATTCAAGTTCTCTAGGTTTATAATTTGAAACTTTAAAATTGCATTCTTATGACTACATATAACTTCCTGAAGCTTTAGATTAAGACAAAAGAAATTTTGAAACGTTAATGTTTGGGGGCATTTTAAAAATACAGTGAAAAAACAAGAAGTTTTTAAGTTGTGTAAACTTGCTGTTTTCAAATTTCTTTTTTCTCTTAAAACTAATCATAAATAAAATTTTCTTGATTTTTGTTTTTGAATATTTCAGCAGGCAAAAAGCTATATGTAGAGAAGAACTATCATTACAGTGATACTAGCAGTGGAGATTTCAGGCTTTCCACATGTAAGGAGTAGTGTAATATAGGACTTTTAGGATCATTGACATTCATGTACTGGGTACTATACTGCAATGGTTATTCAAAGCATTTTTTACATGTATTAATTTTTAATAATCTCATATGGAAGTGACTATTCTTGAACATGAGTAAAATAAAATGTCTGAAAGTGAATTAGCTAATGGCCATGTAAGGGTCCTTTGCATTTTTTAAATTTGTTGCTGTCTAAATTTATAGTATGCTATGGTGGTAAACTTGTAGATCTGCTGCCCAGATCCCCTCCATGAGAAAGGTTACAGCCAGGAATGTTACTTGCAGACAGCCTCCAACTCCAGGGCTGTCACGGACCGCTCCGGTGCCGCCGGCCCTCCTGCTTGGAGAGGGACCCACATTCTGTGACTGAGGAGACAGTGTCCATCAAGGTGGGTCAGCCCTGGCTGGCTGGCTCAGCCGCAAAGGCTGCTATCAGGCCAACACTGAATCCTGACCACCGACGATCCCATCTTGCTTCTTTCCCTTCCAAAGATACTGATTCTAAGAACAGTTCGTAATAAATATCTTGCACATGAAACTCCATCTCACCGTGTGTCTCCCAGAGAACACAACCTGGAATGATACTTTTATTTTTATTTTTTATTTTGGTACCAGGATCCAACTCCTGACCTCATGCTTGCCAGACAGGCACTTACTCCACTGAGCTAAATATCATTGGCCCTGGGAGTGATATTTTTACATAATACTTAAATAAATTTGGTCAGTGGTATATATTTCTAATCGTTCTATGTGATGTTTCAACAAATACACCTGTGTGTATGTGAATAGACATAGATAAAAATTTCATATTTAAATGGGCATCTTTTCTTTTGGTGGCTGATTTTTTAATATGTTGGTTAATTTTGACTGAGTTTAGAATTCCATTTCTTGTCCTAAAGACTATTTATATCCTGGTTTAGAAACTCACAAAGCTCTTTAACGCTAGATTGATGGCTTCTTATTTTCACTGCTCCTGAAGTCACAGTGAGTGACCAGTATTAGCACTGCAATGACTCTCTAAATCACTTTCTCAAGCTCCTTAGGAACTCATGCCAAATGGCAAGCTGTATTTCTTTCATAAATCATGTGCTACGGAGACCGGATTATTTTAATCCTTGTCAGAGATGTTTTGCAATTTCCCACCCACACTATAACAATGTAAAAGTAATATGACTTTTCTCTTTTGGGATAGCAAAGTCTTCACATTAGAGTTGTCCTATTGGCTAGACTGGAGAGGTCGGCGCACTGACGGCTCATCATTCAATGCACACATCACCCTTCTATCTACTTCTACCGTTACTTTTGAATATTTCTCCACTTTACAAAGCCTCTGTACCATAGCGCATTACAATGGAGTAAAGGAAAGAAAAAGGAATCAAGAGTTTAAGCCACTAAAGTTCCTCTCTCTCACTAAAACTTTGGCTGAAAGAAATAGTAAAATATAAGTAATTAGTAAACATTAATATCTGAAATATCATAACAAGATTTTTATGCATATGACATACCTTTTAAATTTGGACAAATATTCTACCTGAAATTAAGTAGAAAAGGCATTTTTATATTTTGTACCTCTAATGGGTGACCTAAATTTTAGAAAGAAAAATGAAGAAAAGAGTTTCTACAGGTGGTGAAGGCAGGTTGAGCTGTGGTATCCTGGTGAACAGCCCAGTGTCCTTCTACTGCCCTGGCAGGGTTTCACGGACTGCCTTACTGCAGTTCACGTCAGCTGCTGTGTGGTACACACTAATAGCTAAGTAAATATTTATAAGAATTTTGTGGCAATTCTTTGAAAACACACGATCTACGTTTCTATATGAAATATGTTCCTGAAAAAGTAACTCTTGCTAAAACCATTTTTGTTCTGTGTCACAAACTGAATTATGTGCCACTCTGAAAATAGATAAATGTCCTCGTTTCCAGCACCGGTGACTGTTGTTTTACTTTTCAAAACACACTTCACACATATGATGAAAGACTCCAAGCCAGCAGATGACCCTAGAGTAACCCCCAGGCCCGAGTCACTAGGGAAGAATTGGTGTGGTGCTGGCTTTGAAAGCTCGGCAGCTGCCAGGATGTGCAGCCCTGGAGCCCAGTACACAGAAGGGAGGCAGACAGGCAGACAGACAGACAGACAGACAGACGCAGTGCGGTTCGCAGGTGCTCCATTGCTGGCCTGGCACAAAAGCGACAACAAGAGCTGCAGTTCCCCCAATTTGTCCTTCAGCTTGCTCAGACGCTGCCTTTTTTTCTCTCTCTTTTGTACAGGAGTTGAACTCAGGACACATGCTTGCCAAGCAGGCACTGCGCACCGAGCCAAGCCCCAGCTAGAGGTCTACAGATTAAAATTCCCTTCCTATACTAGTAAGCATCTAGATATAATGCATGGTTTCTCCCCGGGTTTGTTTTTTTTTTCAACTTTTATACAGAATTTGTTCCACTTTAAACAGTGTCCCTGTTCAATTATATTTTAATGCTAACACCTAATCTCTGAACCTTCTTTCAAAAGGATTATAACATGACTTTATTTATTTTTGAGACTAGGTCTCCCTGTGCAGTTCAAGGTGGCCTTGGACTCACTGTGTAGCTTAGGCTGCTTTCAAATTTGTAGCAGTGCTCCTGCCTCAGCCTCCCTAGGGCTGGGATTTCAGGCAGGCACCACCATGCCCAACTATAACATGCAATGTAATATCTAATTTGTGGAACATCACAAATTAGATGGTAAGTGTAAACATACAGTTACACTTAGCATCTTTGCAGAAGTTAGGGTGCCTGCAGACATAGATTCCAACTCTCCTGGGTGAATACGTCAACAGTTCCAGGGAGGTTTGTAGGTGCTTTGTGCTCCCTCACCATGGTTCAGACTGAAAGACCTAGTTGGGGTCCATGTGTCTCCGTTAGTGAGTAAAACATTCTTCACATAAAAGTCCAGAGAAGTAAAATGAGTTTGAGAGAAGACACTAAGCTAACCAGCTCCCAAGAAAGTTATTTTGAGGGCAGCCAAAGGATGAGTTTTAAAAATTGCAACAACATACAGAAAATAAATTCTCAGTCATCATGCTCAGGTAACTCCTTTTTCCTCTCATTCTCTCCACTGCATATGTGGGATTAAGGGGGGAAAAACCTGTCTTCTTTCCAGTCTCATTTAAAATGATTACTACAGTACAGTGTGTAAAACCTAGAGTATTAGAAATCTACTTACACCAAAGTTCCTAGAATTCCATTGAAAAGTATTAATACGTCTGCTTTAACAAACAACAAAAAAAGCATGTATTCTGAGCAGGAGCAGGTACTGATCAATATTGATGTGATTTTAATATTTCTTCAAAATTTCCACATTTTCACTATGCTATTTTTCTTAATTACAAATACATAAAAGTGCACCTGCAAATGTAATGCTAGATGTGCTGCATAAATAGGTGCATCGCACAGATGCATTATTTAAAAATTATCACACCTGGAACTACACACAATGATGCGTGTCTATAACCCAAATTTGGATAGGCTGAGGCAAGAGGGTCGCGAGTCCAAGTCCTGCCTCAGCAACTCCATGAAACCCTGTCTCAAAATAGCAAATAAGAAGGGAGATGGGGATGTAGCTCAGCTTGAACCCCAGTACCATAAAAAAGTAGATAGATGTGCTATTGAAATTGTTGCATCTCCCCCTCAAATGTACAGATTCAAGTCCTAACCTTCCAAGTGATAGAATTTTTTATTGTTATTTAGCTTTTAATCATAATCATAAACTGTGCAATAAATGTAATTCCAGACTTGCAGTTAGGAAAATACGGAACCCAATGAACTGCAGTGAGAGCAGGAAGACGATGGGATGCTGTGAGCAGATTGGGTAGAGGGCGCACCCCTGAGCCACAGAAGGAAGACAGGGTGGCGAGACACACAGAGGTGGAGGCCTTGGAGGTGTTCCCGACACTAACGTGGTTTTCGTGCTGGTCTTGCCCTTCCTAAGCCCACAGCTCGGCAGAGCTTCCCTGATGCTCAGGCCCTGTTTCATTTTCCTAAGGCCCTGTGTGCCAGCCAACCACTCAGTCTAGGCTGCGCTAGAGTCCACTTGTGTTTGATCCGCCTTTGGCCACGGACAAGATGCCAGGCTCTGCATGTGTCAAGACGAGGTTCTTTCTCATCAGGACTCTGCCTGCAGTGGGCTTGCCGCCAGTGCTGCCACGGCTAGAAGCAGCACCCTAGCACACAGATCCCGGAACAGTTCCGAGAAAGCGCGATGTCCTTCATCAAACCTTTCCCTCCAATGCTCATCCAAGAATGAAAGCTTTCTGTTGCCCTTAGACATTCTATGCAAACAGGACATTGCCGGACTGTTGGAGATATCAAAGAACACAGTGGCGTTGCCTGTGGTCAGGAAAGGATGAATGCAGCGGGACACCCTTGTTTGCAAAGTTCCAGTGTGACAGAATTGGAAGACTGGTGGTAAATGGGTCATAGGAAGAGAGTTCCTGGGATGCGATTAGTGCCCTACTAGAGAAAAGCTTAGGACCAATCATGTTTTGTTTTATTTTGTTTGTTTTGTTTTGTTTTCTCCAGTGCTGGGGATGAATCCCAGAGCTTTGTGTATGCTACATAAGTGCTCTACTAGAGAGCTCCACCCTGGACCCAGGTAAGAGTTTTCTCTCTACCACAGAAGCAAATAATAAGAAGGCGGCATCTGCAATTCTAATAGCCCCAGATACAGAAATGTGGGCACATTAATACTGATTGCTCTGGCCTCCAGAGCTGTGAGACACACAGTATACCCAAAGGTAACTGAGATGTCTAAATTAAATGTAGCTTTATAATTTGAACTAATTCTATTAACATGCATGCAGATAGTCATTTTGATATAATAAACTGTGCTAAAGAGTTGTTAATTAACTTGAGATATAATTCCTTTTTATTATTTTTAACACATTTTGTCTAAAGAATTTTTAGATTTTTATTATGTTTAAATTCTATAGATTATTTAGTTTATAATTTTCTAGCACCTACTCTTAAATTCTTAAGAATTTAAGAACTTTAAACATATTTGAAATAATATGCCCATTATTTAACCACTCAACAGCAATTAATACGTCCATTTGTGGTCAGTCTGTGTCCTAAATTCTGCACAGAATAATTGATTCTATAGTGCACAGTTTTATAAGGAGAAATAAAAATCATGAAGTCTGTTTTGTTGCCATTTACAGAAACCACAACTCATTTTCGATTGGTATTGTTTACGAAACCAAGGTTGTATGCAAGTGTGTTATGACTGAAGCATTCATTTGTAAAATCAAAAAGAAAATGAGAAGAGTGTGTCTATCTCCTCAATTCCTTCTGTAGAAATTATGATATGCTTTAAAAAGCATGAAAACAGAAAAGGAAATGATAGAAACAAAATGTTAAAACCTCTAAAGCACACAGGTGAAGTGTAACCACCCCTTAAATCAGAGAGAAATAAATCCAAACCAGCAGTAAGAAATCATGCAGAGACCTGCAAGGTGAAAGGATTCCGACTTCTGTGCCACTAAAAAGTGTGTGTGTAGGTGGAGTAGAGAATGGAAAGTTTATCGAGTAGCTTCATATCTTTGAGAGTTCCCAGCTCGATTCCACAATGTACTTAAAATGGTTGTTAAGACTTCTGTGAAACGTTTTAGACTCAATATGCATTGATTTTAATGTTTGATGCATGAAATGTACAGTGTTTAAAAATCATGCATCATGGAAAAAATTTTCCATAGACTAGTTCTGAATAATAGCATCAAATAACCCTTGAACAAAAAGCCTTCATTGCTCACTGGAAATATTGCATCATAGAGCGTTTCCTTTCACATTGAGGCTTTGTCTACGTCTCTGCAGCTAGACAATTCCTCTCCATGACACTAACAAGAGAGCAGAAGCTTACTCTCTGGGAATTCTAATCCAGAGTCTGTTGATGCAGATACCAAATTAATGTAGGAAGTTTCGGGGAAAGTTGGCATAGTGACTGGAGATGCTCTTTTAATTCTTTTCACCCAATTGGAATAGAAACATTCAGACTTAGATTCCTTTGAACATTTCATTCTTGATAAAAGTTTTTAAGTAAAAAGAATGAAAGAATACAGCATTTCAAAATCTCCAAGGAAACAGCTGGGAACCATTGCATGGTAGATTATAAAACTAGCCGCATAGCATTCTCCTCCTGCATCTTGCCATGTGACACTGCAGACCTTCCTAGTAAGAGGTGGAGCCTGTTTCTCCACCCTGTGCTTCAGGGTGTGCTATGTGGTTTCTTTTAACCAAAGAAATATTCACAAACATGATACAAAACAGATGTTTAAAAATCACTTGTGCATCAGGGCTTGCCTTCTCACTGCATTTGGAATCCTAAAGCCATCGTGGCCTTACTCAAGCCTCCGGAATACGATGGGAAGGGAACAGAGATGCCGCACCCTGCCAACCACCACACATAAGACCTTAGATCATCCAGCTGCCCGCTAACATGGCAGTGGCTCAAAGAAGCAGGAACTAATCCGAAGAAATTAGCTGGATCCAACCAGACTCGGTGGAACCACAAAATCATGAGCAAAGCAGATATTCTGCATTTAACTTCCTACCTGTTTAAAGACTTACAGATTTATGACTCACCACTTGGTCTTAAAAAAAGTTTTTTAAAAAAAATTTTGTACAGTTCTGCTACATCTTGTTTATAGACCCTCAATGTCTTTTTTGTACAGTCTACGTTATTTATACAGTATTGTAATTTTTGCAGATTGTATTGTAACGTACTGTAGTTTTGTGTTCTGCCCTACATTACAGTATTGCATGCAAGAGTTATATAAGTAAAAGCAAATTGATCTAGTTGGAATTTCCTTTGACCATTTCTTTGTTCTGATTATTGTAATGTACAAACTATAGACAACTCCTCATTTAGTGACCAATTCATTTAAGAATCTAGCTGCAGGAATGCCACCCAGTTGATAAATGAAGAATGTGTCTATAAAAGCTTATTGTTTCAAATTACTAATCTAATTAGTAATTAGTGATTTGCTTGCTATACAGCAAAAACTGATGTACTGATGACTTATGTGTTTCAAGGCCCACTTGTGAATAAGAGCCATTCTTACAACATCTTATTTCCCACTAATTTTACTGGCTCTAATTCTTAATTGGAAGAAAAGTCAAGTACAATATTAACTTGCAATTGAGAAGCACTTGATTAGAAAACTGAAAACAAATCAAATTGTTTAAAAATGTAAAAGAACTAGGAGAAAACAAAACTAGCCAAAAGAAAAGACTAAGACATGAAAACTGATTTGTCCTTAGATGAGATGATTTTTCTCTATATAACAAGAAGGTAAAATCATAAAAATGTGAACTTTAAGAATGAAGTGCTGTAAATTAAAAATGGGATAGCAGAAGTGGGAATCCAAAGAGAAACACTGAGTGATAATTAAGAAAATCTGTAAGACAAAGCAAAAGAAAATAGAAGCAAAAAGACAAGAAAATCTGAGAATCAGTTTCAGAGTCCAGATGTGAATAAGAGACATTTCAGAGAAAGCAGAAAAATATAGAGAAGATTTTCATCAGAAAAATACTCAAGGTTTTTAGGAAGTTAAGAACATAAATTTTCATTTTACTGCACAATAGTTTACAAAAGACCAACATAGGGCATATGATTTTCAAAACTTCAAAACTTAAGAAATATAGTCAAAATCCTAAATGTTTACAGAGAGGAGAGAACAGGAAAAAAAATCATATGCAGACTATTTGGAGTAAAATTATTATGTGACTTCTCAATAAATAGCTTTGTAGTTACTTGTTTGCAATTTTAGTAGCTAAAGAAGCTGTTTAGTTTGCAGGAAGTTAAAAAACTGAAAAATCATGGAAAGTGAAGGTGTACTGAAGGCTAAAAGCCTTAAAAGGTTGTGAAGCGAGAAAATTTAGAATTACACAACCAGTTCACCTAGTTATCAGGTGTGAGGGCGACTAATGACATTTTCAGGCGTGCAGGGTTTAAAGATTTTACTAACCCTGCAGCTTTTCTCAGGAAGTTACTAGAGGAGGTGTTTCCAGCAAAGAGCAGATAAAACAAAAAGGGAGGAGGGGACTTGGGTTTCAGGAAACAATGGCTGCTTCACAGCGTGAAGGAGACTGTGGGCAGGCCCAAAGCCAGCGGCAGACCTGGCGGAGGACGGGAGCCTCCCAGAGAAAGGCTGGGAAGAAGACGAAACTGATGGAATTCGAGATGCATTTGGAACAGATGGCAGGGGAAGACTAGGAATTTCCATGTTTTGTCTCTGAATTTAAAGATTATGACTTTGAATATGTGGAGTCCTTATAGGGAAAAATATTGTGGTACAGAAAAATTGAGCTATATGTATATGAAATGCTCATTCCTGATAAAATAGTATCTCAAAAAAAATCTTATTTTTAACACAAACTGTTTAACAGCGTTAGTAAGGCTGCTGATCCCAGGGTCTTTTCACTTACTGTAAATTCAAGTCAAAACTAAGTGTGTAGATCTTGGTCGGCTGCCTGATTGAGTCAGTTACATGAACTTGTTTCCTCAGAAACACCAAGAAGTTAAGGAATATTTTATAGTGAATTATTCATACTACTATATCCTAAGAGCATTTTCCTTAGGGCGGAAACAGTGTTCTAAACAAACAGTGTTAGAAAGACATCACGATTCTGGTTGTCTGCCAAAACCAGGTGCTGGAACAGGTTTGCAAAAGCTGCAGGGCCCTGGAGCAGCCAGCTCCCTGCCCAGGTGCCCACAGGTCCCAGCAGCACCCTGCACTCCTAATGAGGTCTCCTGATCCCAAACAAAACACACAGTACAGTGTTTCTAGAATGGCCATCTTACAACTGTAAGAATGCAAAAATTCACCAATTTCTTCTGTACAGTTATTAGGCAGCACCACTACAAATCACTCTGAAACTCATTTAAGTATAACACTTAAGTCAATATTTAAATTTAAATAAATACTTTTTTTGTCTTTTTGAGACAGGATTTCACTATGCAGTTCTGGCTAGTCTGAGCTCATTTTGCAGCCTAGGTTGGTCTCAAATTTGCGACGATCCTCCTGCCTCGGCTTCTCAAGTGCTAGGATTACAGCCGTGCACTACCACTCCTGAAGAAATACACGTTTCATTTCATATTGCTTTTATACCCCTTCCCCAGAAACTGTTCACTCTCACCTTGACAATGTCATTGAGGGCCCTGAACTCCAGCAAAGCCAGCTGGCAGAAGAAAAGCTTTCTATGAGCCTCACCTTTTTTCTCAGAACCTGGGATGCACTCTGTGGACACCTGTGTTCTCAGGTATTGAAGGCTTTTTTGGTTAGTTTCAAAGTTTTTTATGTAAAGTCATGATTGAAAAAGATCAGTCAGTATTTCAAAAGTGACTATGATAAAAGAGTAGTAAAATCCTAATATTTGAACCAAGATGAAGGTTACAAATTGAACCTCAGGAACAATGCAAAGCTGCAGAACCATCCTTACATTGTACCTTGGTAGAAATTATCAACAATAATGACAATTCAAAATATAGTAAGGAGATTTCTATTGAGCCACACTTAAGAATTTTACAATTAGTGAAAATGAAGAATAATATAGTTAACTATAAGAAAGTCAAATAATCTGGACATGGTCAAGTCATATAGTCAAATGAACACATGTCAATATATTTACTTTCTATATAAAGTTATCATTAATTTATAATGCTTATTAAAATTATATGTAATTCATTGTATTTTATCACTAATTCTACTTTATTATTCTTACATATAAGCTATCAAGTAAAGATCAGGTTGTAGTTTTTATTTAACCTAGATAAGCAAATCTTCTGTCTCAGATTTACATAACAAAATGCATGTCACTTGGACAGTCTGAACATTCACTTTTCTAAGTGCTTTGTGAATCACCTCAATGCAGAGACAAGTGAGTGTTCACGTCATGAGGGACAGTGAGCTACTAAGACTGCATACAAATTTCTCAGTAATGAATCCCAAAGCTTGGGAGATAATCGTACACTTAGTTTAGTAACAATCGGATCATATTTTTCTTTGAATCTGCTTTATTTGCAGGATAGAGAACTTTGATGAGTAGCTCATTCTCCTGTGCTTTTTATCAACTAGGGTTATGGTTAATTGCGATTTGTCAAGTTGACCTGAGTAAGAACAGCCTAGTGAATGAGCAGAGTTTTGGGTGTGTTGGCAAATGCTTGCAGAATGCTTGCTGTGAAGATCAAAAAAATGAGGGACAAAGACCATGCTAGACTTGCATAACAACAACCTGTTGCCAGGAAATGCAGCCTTCTAGTTCCTGTGAGTAGCTGTTCAAACCATCCTCACGCTAGGGGAAACACCCACAGTGGCCAACAGCCAATTCAAGCAGCTGACCCCAGCTAAGAGATGTAGAAAACAGCACAGGAACAGAAGGCAGAAAGTCAGGATGGAAATGGAGGGTAAGGAACTTCCACACTCAGAAGAAGGAGGCTCTCAGCCCTCGGTCCCAGACTGGACATAGCTAACAGCTCCTCCCTACCAATTCCTTTTCAACTCAGTTCTCTGTAAAACAGCTAAACAACTAATTTTCTCTAAAGCCTCAACCCACAAAGACATTGTTTAAAACAAGGTCTCATCCTGGGCCTGTATACACAAGGTGAAGACAAAAATCACATTGTGCTGCTATTCCCTCTGGGTGGGCATCTACTAAGAGTTGCTTTTTCCTATTATTATTTCTAACAAAAACTTTTCTAAAAGCATGCTTTTGTCCATGAGTTTTATTCTCCATCTCTACTAGCCAAAGAGCTCAGAAGTGTGCAGAATTAACGGTTTCGTCCTTGGAGGTCCCACAGAGTAGAGTAAAAAGAGGAAGAAGGGAGTCTTTCCCCTTTTCTTGGAGGAGTCACAGACTCTGTCATTGTCTTTGGACACTGGTTTCCAGCCCCTTCAGGGTTCCCTGCAACCAGCAGCTCCTGACACTGGGGACACGTGGGGAGCTTCCAGCCATTTGGCTTCGCTAAAAGGACTCAGGTTCCTCGGCGTGCAGAGTCACTTTGTATTCTTCCACCTTTGACTCGACAGATCCGGTAAACCTGATCCAGTAAACTTGCTTCATGCATCCCTTGTGCATCATTATACTCATGTTTTGTAATGAATCTGTTCCTCTAGTGAATGCTAACACAACTAGCTAGGAAGACCAGAGAACTATACATGAAGAGCTGTGTATGAAGACTTGACATTTCCGAGAGAATCATCTCTAGAGTCTTGTTTGCATCTCCATGTTGGCAAGGACTTGCACTCAGGGTGGATTGCTTTTAGTATGAAATAAAAAAATGTATTATTTTAGAAAGGCTATAAATATGAATTAAAGTACAGAATTAAACTGCTGTCCAGTTTATTCACTAGTAAATAACTCACTAGCCCACACTAGTCTCAAGTAATGTGTGATTCAAATTTGTACCACATCCACCAAATTACATGGAAAAACTATATGACCTTTTTGCATTCTTGGAAAAGGGTAAAACCCCTAATAGGGGAGTGAGGGTACATATGGTCTAACATGTGGTCAAATGTGCCTCTAAAAGAAGTATTCTGCTTGCTCATGGAGGTGACCTGGATTGAGTAGTCTTAGAAGAAGAGTGTAGTTGAATAATCAGATTTTTAAAGTAGATATGTTAGTATGTTAGCATATGACATGAGAATAGTGCACACACCCAACTGAAAAAGCAAGTCTAATGCAAGCAGAAGGTAGATGTATGGAAAACAAGATCAGAAAACCATAGGGGTGTGTGTGTGTGTGTGTGTGTGTGTGTGTGTGTATCTCCACATCAGTACTAATTTCCAACTGAACCTTCATACAGAAGGAATCAGAAAGCAACTGTTGATTTTCTGATGAGGTTGGAATGATGTAGCCAATTTGAATTTTACAATGCATAAAAACCAATATTGACAGGAAGAACAGAGTAAAGAGACTGAAATTTTATTACACGGTGATCTTTAGGAACCTCTGAAAATATTCATTAAAATGTGGGTACAGGAGCTTAAAAAGAATGCACAAAATCAAAAGATATTAAAATGGTGACTAGATATAGGGAAGGAGAGACAATATGTTAAAAATTCTTTTATTGTTAAGCCATGTTCCTCTGATGTTAGAAACATTCTGTAGAGTAAGTTTGAAAATATCAAAAGATTTCACTTATATTCATGAATGATTCACTCAAATCCATTGTGCAGTCTTTTTTATTATGTTCAACCATTTAAACTTGCATCGATCTTGTCTGTACCTTTATGATCACTTTTCCTAACTGAAGGTAGTAAAAGTTTGGTTGAAAATAATGCCTGAGCTTCATTGTCAAAGATAGAAAACAATATTAATGCATAATGTTGATGTTAACATCGACGAACATGGTGTCCTAGATTCAAATAGTCCTTGATTCAATCACAGGGGGAAGCAACACGGTTACCAGCAAGATGACAGGTATTGGTGAAATTGATTGATAAAATTTGTGTGTGTGTGTGTGTGTGTGTAATATCCACTAAAACATCTGCTCAGCCACAATGTCTATTAAGAGTAACAGAAAAAACAAACAGGAAGGAGAGATAAAAGAATACCTCTATTTATGAAACCTCAGATTCCCTAAGTAAGCTTTTGCTACTTGACTTGAACACTCTTTCTTCAAGATGATTACTGTGAACCCAGCAGGAATTTAAGACAAGAGGAACTGATGAAATGACTTGGAATATCTTAATCCATGTGACCAGCAGTGATAAATGACATTTCTAAAATGACTAAGATTTTTTTTCCTGACATTCCTCCAGTTAAATGCCAATGATAATGAATGTGAACATATTTGATCTCTTTTCCATGTAGATCAATCTGTTTATGCCTTCCCCAAATTCTATAACCTTACTTGGTGGAAATAATAAGAACCCTTATGGGATATTGAGTAAATTAGTCATCCATCTGTGGTATATTTTTCATATCCTGGAAAAAGAAGATTCCACTGGGAATTTTGGTCCCTACCATATGTTTTACTTCCCTGTCTCACCACCTCATCAGACCTTTTGTGAGTAAAGTCAACACTGCTTAGTATGAGGATGGAGGTAGCATTCTATAGAGACAATTTGAAAGCAAACACTATTTCTAAATACTATAAAATAACTGAGATATTTTATTAAGACACACTATCTTGAGCCCCCAAATAACCCTATGTTTCTATTTAAATGTATGGTCTCCCTAGGGAAAGGACAATGTTCCTACAAACTCAAACTAATGTAAACCACACAAAATACTTAGAACTATATTGTCTGAATAGACCAAGTGACTTAGTGTTAATAGATGTTTTCTCATGTTATTTCTTAGGCCTATAAATAACAAAGAATCATATGAAAACAGATAACAAGAAAAATTAAAATACATGGGCTTTATTAAAAGTACAGCTTTTTTTTTTTTTGTCTTTTCGAGACAGGGTCTCACCATGCAGTTCAGGCCACCCTTGAGCTCACTCTGTAACCCAGGCTGGCCTCAAACTTGCAACAATCCTCCTGCTTCAGCCTCCTGAGTTCTGGGATTATAGGAGTATGCCACCACACCTGGCTAAAAGTACAACTTTTAATTTCATTCACATCTAATAGATGAAAGGACGAGTTAGACCTGGGGCTCTGTTTTATGTAATTGTACAGGTAAAGGAGTTATTGTCTCAGTCAAGTTCCAATCCAAGCTATTATGAAACAGGACAAAGCAGGGCTGTGTGGAGGGGGGCCAGGCAGAAAGTGGATGAAGAAGGAATGGTGACTTTATGTAGACATAGCCACTCCACACCAGGAGTGTCACCGTCACAGAGAGACACACCAGCTCCACACCAGGAGCATGATCACCATAAAGTGCCCACATGCATTAATAAAGTGAAAAAGAGCGAGGTGCGGGGCGGAGGGGAAGAGGATAGGAAGGAAGGAGAAAGGTGGGAAGATGTAGTAAACACGTGCCAATTCCCCACAAGGAAAGTGACTGTTTTGTACTCAAACATGCACTAATAAAAAATTAAATTGAAAAAGTCACTACAAAAATAAAGAGAGGGACAGAGAGAGAATCCATTACAAGCCTACAGCCAAGAGTTTTGGGTGAGAAAAACTTCCTTCATTTTAGTGGAATACATTTGCTAAAAACCAAAAAAGAAAATTTCACATATATTTAATGTTTCTGCAGGTGAGTGCATCACCATACACAGCCACTACTCTCTGTTGGATCTCTGGCTGTCTGATAACGTCACCCACATAGAGAACCCGTTTTCACACTTGGTGAAGTTTGGAAATCATTCGCCATGTATCTGCAGGATGATTGCTTCCTTATGAAATCCCCAGGGGTGTAGGGTAAGTAAAAAAAGAATATAGGGATCTCAATGCTAGGACCGGAACTCCACCGAGGAAATGCTTGGTTCCAAGTCTACTGTTACTGTCCACTGCTGAGCAGAAAGAAGGTACTGGGAAAGGAGAGTCAGCCCTCTGGAGAGCTGGCTGTGGGCCACAGGACCTGCAACGGAAGTCGTTCTGGGAACTCAGCTTTCATGTAAGCGTCGCCTGCACGCGGACTTAGACACTAGCGTGATGGGAAGCAGCTATGAATTCCTGGACACAGAAGCCCAATTACTGTGCTCTCGCATTCAGACACCACACCGGTCTTTGGGGTATTTGTTTAATTTGCACAACTTATCAGTAATATGACTTAGAGCATTAAAGAGAACCTAATCCTCCTCACATATTAACAAAACAAAACGGAGGCCATGTCAAATGGAATGTGATTAAGGAATGATTCTAAACACTTTGAATTAGGAACAATTAAAGCATTTATTAAAATGTTGACATTTCACCAATATTCTGGAAGCAATATGCCAGATACACATAAACTTTCAGATAAAGATCATAATGAAACATTTTTGGAGCTCTGAAGGTTAAGGCAAATAATGAAAATGCACCCTAATATGTTCTTACTAAGAACAAAAGATCTACATTTCCTGGTTACCCCAGTGGCTGCCTACTCAAATTTCCATGTCCTTATTACTATAGGTGCTTTGTTTCCAGGGCTACAGCTGAATTCACAAGCTAAACCTTTTGAATTCAATTGCTGGTGCAGTAAACGGCTTATAGCTTAGTGCAGGATTCCTGTTTCTTAGCTCCACACAGTGAGCTGTGCTGTGAGGGTGCACTGAACTACCCTGTGGGCGGGCGCCCCTGGGCATCCCCACAGAGGCAGCATCCTGGGGTCACGCCGGATCCCCAGGTATCTTCCTCATCACAAGCACAGGCACAACGGTATCACTTTTTTTTTCAATTTTCTGATTTGGTATCACTTTTAAGTCTGTACAATAATGAGGAAAAATGTGGAGAGGCCAAAGCAATGAGCCATTGAATAAGTTTAATGAATTTAAATTTATTAAATTTAATAGGATTATTCACTTCCAATGGCCCACCTGGGGTGCAAAAACACAGGAGATGCTTCCTGCGGTGATGTGAACTTTTAAAACTTTGATCCAATTGGCCTTCCAAAGTCAAAATAAGTGTAATAATGAATTATTTCTCCTACAAAACACATTAGAAGATTATGCCATTTGAAAAGAAAATAATGTGTTGTTTTTAAAACTATGCATACACAAGGATTTTCCTCTGCTCTGTGAGCATTCTTGAAGTCATTTAGCACTTTCCATCAAATAGCTAGCACAAATGCCTCTAAGCAGAGACTATATTTTATCATATGCGTTCTTGCAGTTCTTGCTAAAATAGTGAATGCCCAGAATCGATGTAGAATGACAGGCACCTAGCCTTTCTTCTGTAATTGTGTGTATATGTATGTGTGTGAGTGTGTGTGTGTGTGTGTGTGTGTGTGTGTGTTGGGAGTGGTGGGGGTATGTGTTCCCATTCGATGTGAATCAGTTCTAAGCATACACAGGTAAACAATATTTCGCAGTTTTTCAGTAGAGAATTGAGACTAAAGGAGCTGTCATAAGTGTGACATTGTGGGTCCTAGACACTGAGACTGTGCCGAGAAGACAGCACAGTTGCTCCTGGATGCATTTGCGTGGATTTCGCTTATCCATTCTAATGCCACACTTTGAAATTACAATACTCTCCTGGAATAGGAAATAAACTGTTTGAGCCTACAATTTGATACTTAAAACAGGCTACTGCCATCTCCGCAATTTCATAACTTTTTTTTTTTTAAGGCTATAAGCCAACAAAACAGAGCAGGAGAAAGAAATATTAGATAGGGTTCAGGGAGTTAGCTCAGTGGCTCAAGCACTTGCCTGGTAAGTGTGAGGTCATGAGCTGGATCCCTGGAACAAAAACATTAAATATTAGAAGTAAATATTATTTTAGAAATAGGTATTTTCCCCATTAAGAAAGAATTCATCAATATTTGACTTTTAAAACTCCTTTAAATGACAAAGGTCGGTTCAATACCAGAGGTGAACTGGGACAAGAAAAACAAAACAATTGTTTCCGTCTGAAATGAAACCCACAGCTGTCATTTTCAAGGTGCTTTTTGTTATTGCTGTTGTTGATCTTGTGAGAGTCCGTTTAACTTCTCTCTTGTTTGTAAAAAGGTTTGGTAAATCGAACTCATCCATGGGGCTTTTCTACAGATGACGGGACCTGGAGCCAATGAAGAAGTCTGCTGTGACGTATCCTTGACCTTACTTTCTTTAAGGTAGTTTTCAAAAATATACAGTCAAATAGATAAATAGTTTAGGGGCTTGAGATAAATGGAAAATAGGAATAGGAGAATATAGCCTAGAGTATAATAAACACTAGATTTATACCATATGGCTCTGAATATCATCAAGGCTAAGCTGTAAATGTACATCTGCTTCCAGCAGCCCAAGTGAAGACTGTGGAACAGCAATGTTTAGAGCATCAAAAGACATACAGAGTAGTAATTTAATTAATATATAATCACCATCTAGACTCAGTTACATTTAGGAATATTTATTTAAACTCTTTCTGCTTCAGTTTTTTATTCATGAAATGAATAATTATGCCTACTATCAAGAATCATTAAATGATCAAATTAACTGTTTACCTGGCCTGTACTACAATCTCAAGAAATGTTATTGTATTGCTAATAACATTACCACCAGCAGTAGCACTAGCATTCCCTGTGCCTTTATTGCTAACATTTCTACTATTCCTACTTCTGCTTCACAAGCTGCACCATGACTTTCTAGCAAATACAGTACTTCAGGGGCATTTACTATGCATCAACCATCTGGCTAAAACGTTTTCTCTAGTTGTATCATTTAATTCTTTAATTTGTTATATAAATATTTCCTGAATATTTAACAGAGGGTGGTATTATTCCAGGTACAAAAAAGTGATATGGTGAAACAAACACATCAGGATATTTCTGGTCCTTCTGGAGCTGAAATTTCTACTGGGAGAAATGGACACATTTCTGTTTTATTTTAGCTGACTGCTGAGGGACACTCTGCTGAGTAGTCCACAAGAGAACTCACAGCAAGGACTGGCAGAGATTAATTAGTCTGTGCTATTCCACAGATAAATGCCACAAACACACACTAGTTACTTAGAACTGACATGTTTAAAGGTTAATGCATTAAAGCAATCACAAAGCACAAATTCAAGGCAACTAATAATAAACTCATGACAGTCACATAACTGTTCCTGAATCTTTGTTTTCTTCCAGTTTTTTTTTAACCAGTTCTATAAACCAGGACAAAGGAAGATAATGACCATTTGGACAATGATGAAGCAAACCGAGATGGAGGAAGAAACAGGGAAACGTGGTGGGAGAAGAAAGGAAAGCAGAGAAGGACATGGAGAAATGGGTAGGATTTTTATGGATTCTACTGAAGCTGAAGATGTCTGTAGCATATATCCCAGCAACCTCCCACTGCATGCAGAAATAGTAAAGCAGTCACATTTGTTTTAACAGGTGAACAAGTGAGTTGTGTGTATTCAGTGGAACATCACACCAAAAACTACGAGCTACTGAGAGATACCTGCCAGTCCACACAAATGAACTGTATAAGTGCAGAATACAACAGAAAAGAAAGTATGGCAGATGAGTCCCTGTGGTACCACTCTATTACATAATGCTGTAATACTCAAGAGTTAACTGAAAACTAATATAGAGTTCATCAATAAAAACCTTACGATTGAAGACTGTGCCTGTGCCATCACCATAGGAGGCAAAGACAGACAGAAGACGCACAGCTAGAAGTAAGTAGGGCTGTCACGAGCTCCTCCAAGGAGGTCACTCAGAGACCTGTCTACTGGTCCTTAGACTTGTCCCACACGTGCATGTATTGAACATGCATCATGGCATTTACTTCATGTTGTATGTCATCATGTAAATTATACTTTATCTACTATATATATTTAGTGTAATATTAATTTTTTAAAATTTGATAGAGCAATCTTTATCTTTCTTTTCTAAATAGGAATTCTCCAAATTCATGATTATATTAAAAAGGTTAAAAATAGATATGTAATCATGTATTCAAATATGCACATTATACAATTGTTTATAAAGAGAAACATAAGCATTAACTCACACATTAATGCAGGAGTTGTTGAAAGGGAATAGCTACATCAAGAAATATGAACTGTAAAGAAAAATGTCAGAAATTAATTTGGAGAGATTTTCATAAGACATTTGAGCAAAAAACAAAAAGGGAGAAAGATAACTTTCAGTAAATAAGTTGTCAAACTCTTTATACAAGTATGATAAAAATATGGTGAACATTTAAATTAATAAAACTTTATTATGGTAAAAGACATATTGCCATTAATCCCTCTGAAAATTTCCTTGTTGCTTTAAACACATTTATCCCATCATTCTTCGCAGCTCCTGCAGCAGTTCTGGAAGTCTTTTTCTTATCTTTAGTTGTGCTGCCTTGATGTCATGAATCAATGCAAAACATTTACCTTTCAGGGTCACTTTGACTTTCAGGAGGAGCCGGAAGTTGCATAGCGCTGAATCCATTTAGAAAGGTGAATGGGAGCACACCGTAAAGTTTTCACTTGACAGAAATTCCCAGAAAGGGGCTGGGGATTTAGCTCAATGGCTTAAATGCCTGCCTGGCAAGCACGGAGTCATGAGTTTAATCCCCGGTACAAAAAAAAAAAAAAAAAAAAAAAAAAAAAAAAAAAAAGAAAAAAAAAAAGAAAAAAAGAAAGTCCCAGAAAGGCTTTAACTCCGTTCAGGGCATCAATGCAGACATGAAAAGCCACTCACAAAAGAACTCCAGATATGCTTCAGAAAGAGCTGTGATAGAACCACGATCAAAACCATGGCGAGTATTTTGAAGGGGCTTAATAGCAATGTGTGTTTTACTGTAATACAATTTTTCATTTTTTTATTTTAAACATTCACTACAGTTTAGTCACACTTCATACGTACAATGATGTATATTGTAAGGTATTGTGAAAGACAGGAAGAAGGAGGAACAAGTTGTAATGAAAAAACTGAATAGATTTTTTTGTGTTATTCTGGGGATTGAACCCAGGGAGCTCTGAGCTATACTCATTCCTTTATTATTATTATTATTAATTTTGAGACAGTCTCATTATGTTACCCAGGTTGGCCTCAAAACTGCCATCCTTTTTTCTCAGCCTTGCAAGTGCTACAGCCAGGATGACAACTGTGTGCCACTGTACCCCACTATGAGTAGCTTTATTTAAAGCTCACATGTATGCTGTAAATCCTTATGCCTAATTATTTTTTGGACTTCTATGCATTAAAATATTCAAATATCAAAAGTATAAAGTCAGATCTGTTGATAAATAGGGAGGATCAGTAAACTAAGTGAAAAAGCAAGGTGCGTAGGAGGAGCAAACAGCATAGCACGGTTAAAAATGAGCAAGGTGTTGATTTTAGGTATGCACGTGTGTATAATCACACACTCGCAAACGTTTCTGTTTTTTTCACCATGAAAAAAAGAAGCTACCGGATGTACTTTGGCTAATATTGGTTAGCTTACAAAAATAGAATTGAAATAGACAGTAGGGAGATAGTTGTTTATTTTTATATCTTTGAGTCATTTTATAAAAATGTATAATTCTATAATTTTAAGAAAGGCAAAAATGGGGCCGGGGATTTAGTTCAGTGGCATAAGCGACTGCCTTGCAAGCACGGTCATGAGTTCTATCCTCCCAAAAAAGACAGGCATATACAAAAGCATTGTTTTGTAAACAGGAAGAAAATAAAATGTCTTTCTCTTGGAGTTACATTTTTATTATGGTAATAAAGAAATCTTTATCGGGAATAGTGGCACATGCCTGGCACCTCGATACTTACGGAGCCTCAGGCAGGACGACTTACGGGAGTCCAGTTTGCAAAATGAGAAATACAAACCTAGGTGATAAAGCACCCTGGGTTAGGTTGCTGGTAACCTCCCCACACGCACACGCACACGCACACGTGCGCTCACACACGCACGAGACAGGCAAATACTTCACAGTAAAAAAATAAGTTACCTTTATATTCTTTCATTGTTTTCTTAAAACCATTTCATTAGAATGAGGACAATTAACTTTTTAAAATGCATTAAGAATAGATAATACAAAATTATAGGTTGATATGAATGATAGGTTGATTTCTAACAGGTTGGTTTCTACTCTTTTGTGACTTTCATCTTCTACAAAATCTCCTTTAGGAAAAAAGACCTCTGTGTTGCCATGACAACCGTCCTGTGCTCACTGCGGTGCTCCGCTCCGTGGAAATGTGGTAGGCATTTGCAGGTAAATAGTAACTGATTTGTATATTGACTTGATCTCGAAAATCCTTAACTTACCCCCCCCCCCCCGCAAAATGAGCATTAGTTAATTTTATGGGGGGAAAAAATCAAGGAAAAAGCTTGAGAAAAAGCTGCATTCAGGAGAAAGGAGCTGGCAGGGGCAGACAGGCCCCTCCTGGCCTTGGCCCTACAAGGCCGGCAGCTCCCCGCACCCCCCCCAGCAGGCACCTGCCCTGCAAGCTCCCTCAGTCCTTAGGGAAATAGTGCACCACCCTAAAACTTAGGAAACCAAACATAAACTAGAGCGTTCCACAGTAGTTTTCACACATCCATTTTCTTAAGAAGCTCTGCTTGCCACTGCTGGCCGCTCATCAAGGAAAGAGCTGGCACATTCCTCCCAAATCACCTCCTTTCTTTAAATAACTGCAGAGTTAGTCTTAAAACACCAGCTTCACCAGCAGTCTCTTGTGGAAGGAAATTCACACCTATGGATAAAAGAATGAAATTCATTTTCAGTTGGATTTTCAAAGCCCACTTCATAACATTATTTCTCCATGGACATTTAAAAAAAGACCCACTTTCCTAAACTTTGTGTCATTTGCCCTCTCTGTTACTAATACAGAAAAGTTCATTTTTAGCTAATGGCCAAGTTTATTTTTCCCCTTGAATTCATTATTATACAGCAATAATCTGTCCTTGAAACAAAGGCCTTCACCACTTAAAGACAAACAAAAACAATGGAATAAACAGTTTTAAGGTATTAAAATTTGAACGGAATCTATTATGTCCAAAGTGGAAATAAATTTTTAATTTTTTTTTATTTTATGGACAAATAGCAACGAAAAAGGAGAATAACAACAGTTAACACATTGCATATTGTTATCTTTAAAGCAGTCACTCAGAGTACAAAACAGGAGCATAAAAATTTCTCCAATCGACATTAGCAAAAACCTCCCCTTTTTTGGTACTAAGAGACAATGGTGGTATAACTGATGGGTATTTTTCTCCCTTTACCCTCTTATTTTTCCATTTTACCCCATCCTTTTCCCTTTTAAATAATTTCTTCTCATTTCATAATATTTGCTGTACATTTATTTCACACCGTATTTACCTAGAAATAAAAAAATTTCAAAGAGAATTCAAGAGAGTTTGATTCTTAAGAGCCATATTTTTGAAAGGAACTATTTTTTCTATTACCAATTAAAATACACCTTCAAACAATAACAAACCTCAAACTGCTCTACGAGTAGAATTTGGATCCTGCAAATAAGGTTTGGAAAAATCTTCGCGATGGAAGTTATAACAGCATGGGGAGAGGACAAAAAATGTTCAAGCGAACAATAGAATTAAGTAAACGTGATGGTGTGTCCCTGAGAAGGTGCCCCAAGCAGGGCCCTTGAGCTGTAACCAGGGGGGGACTCGGGAGGAGGCAGGGAGCTTGGAGAGCCGCCCTGTCCGCGCGTCCTCCGGGAAGCCCCCGGAGGAGCTGACCCTTGGAGCATCGCGCCTGGCACCAACGTGGGGATCGTAGCAACACCAAGGAAGAGCTATGCTGCAAACACCGAGCAGTGTTGAACAACACTGGCCAATTTTTCATATTCTCACCGACAGGTGGAATTTGACAAAAAGAAGCAGCAGCAGCCATGGAGACTTAGTGCTGGGGTGGAGGGCAGCGCCCCAGGGCTGGGAGCAGCAGGACCGGGCAGCCAGAGGGGGAGGAAGACCTGGACAGCCCAGGTCTCCGCCGAAGCCTGTGCGAGAAGGGTCGGTAACCGAGCCAGGGGAGCCTAGAGCCCAGGAAGAGACCAAGCCATACCTAACCGCTGGACCAGGGCAGAGGGCGAAAGGGAATTTAGATTCAGCTGCGTCTATATCTGAAAAGTTTTTTGAATCCTTACAATAATTTTGATATTGCACTAGCAAATATATATATATATATATATATATATATATATATATATATATATATATATATGTATGTATATATATATGCACATATATAGTTGTATAATTTATTATCATATGCAACTTTCTGATTCAGTGGAGTTCTGAAGTCAAAATTTAAAGTTACTGATGCCTACAAATGACACTATTTTCCACCAGCCCCGTGGCTGCTCTAGAATCACCCAAGCCTAGACTGTTGGTCAGGGCTCGCCATCTGTATCTCCACTGGAAGCACAGCCAGCTCACACAGGACCCCATGTCCACCAGGATGCCGAGTCAAGCAGCAGAGACCCACAGTTCTTTGACTTTCACATTGTCAGAAATGTTGGTCATATATGACTTCAATCACATGATCCAAATTATTATCTTAAAATCTCTAAATAGTTCCACCTGTGAAACACTAAATTTGAACAGCTAGTTTGGTCATCAGAATTCCTCTTCTTCAGCTGGCTCATTGTACTTTGTCTCCACATTCTTCATTCTCTCACATATGCTGACAATTTTAGTCCTTTCGTCTCTGTCCAGCCATTCCAGAATTCATTTCTTGTAATATACACTTAAGACTACAGCCAATCCCGTCCACTATCACTGTCATCAGGAGAAATCAGGTGTCCTAATCTTACTTCCATCCATGCATTCTGCAAACCCCAACCCTAGAATACAAAAGGTTCATCCTTTTTGCACTTGTACATATACTTTTTGAGCACTGTTGGAGACTGTTTCAAAAACATATAAATAGACAATATTTCAAGTTTATATTATTCAAGCTAAAGTGAGCCCTCGATCTGCTGATCAAATTTTTATATCTAAAATGTTACTTTTCTCATTCTCTACAACACATTTCCAATGAATTCTGCTTATATTGAAACTCTGACCTTCCTACTTACATTCAGTGTTTTGTGGATGTACTTTCCTCCTAGTTATTATAGAAAATAGAACTTACCAATCGGAGACTGAGTCAATTAACTCACCAAATCTGTATTACTTCAGTGACGTACATCCTTTCACTCTGCACCCTGCTTACAGTTCCAGAGGACTCATTCAAAAGGAAACCCTCTCCTCCGTTCCCGGCCCTCACGCCTGCTCTCTCATTTTGGTTATTACTGGCATCTTGTTAACATTTATACATGCTGCAGTTTCTTCACCAAGATAGATGAGTGGTAGAAAAATGATAGATAGATAGATAGATAGATAGATAGATAGATAGATAGATAGATAGACAGATAGATAAACAGATAGATAGACTGATAGATGAATTCCCCCTCATTGCTTCAAGGTTTCTTACAAATAACACCCTAAAACATTGAATGAAAAATATACTTTCTCCACTTTTTTACCCATCCATCTTTTTCAATTAGCAAAAATTTGGCAACCTCTCCAATATTCACTAATACTTCTTTACATTATATTCTTGGTAAAATTCTCTTTGATGGTTAGTTTTGTTACATAATTGAATTATTCTCATTTTAAATCTTAGGTGACCTCTCAAGAACATTTGACATTTTTAACAGTTTCCCTTTTCACAAGCACTTATGCCTCCATGTCAGCTTCTCCTGGTTTAAACCAGATGTTGACCCTCTCCTGGTCAAAAATAAGAATGCCTTAAAAACTGTGTTCAGGTCTAGATATATTTCTTAATCTCCATTGGGTAATTTCATGTATTCTTTCAGTTTTCATTATTGTCCACATAATGATGATTTCCAAATTACACACCCATCAAAGACCTGTGTCCTAAATTCATCATTTAAAAAGCAAATATCTTGCTAGAAACTGTCATGTAAACATCCCAATAGAACTTCAACTTCAATACATTAAAAATGTTCATTTCGCAGAGATGCTTCTTCTGACTCAATGTATCACTGTCTGATCTATTTCACTAGTCAAAAACCACATGTTGCTGTTTGACAATACCTTTTCCTAACTAAACATTCTTTGTTCCAAGCCTACTTTGGTTTTTTTTTTACAAGAGAACACTTTTTTAAGAAATTTTATTTAGAGAAAAAAAGCAAAACAGAAAAGGTAGAAATAATAATTTCAAAAAACATAACAGTAAGAAATGACTAGTCAAAAAATAACAGCAAGAAATCACTAATTGATAAATTACATATTGCTGTCTTAGAAGTAGCTGTTCAAGTTACAAAAATCAAAGCATAAAAAATGGACAGACAATCAAACAATGACAGTACAAACTATTCTGTTTTGACGAAAAAAAGTTTAGTAGTATGGTTATCTATATTGCACACTTAAACATACACACAGTTATATTTTTTAAAGTACTTTCTTTCCCTTTCATTATTACAATATCTGTTATGCATTTTAACAAATGTTGGCGAGGCTGTGGGGAAAAAGGAACTCTTCTGCACTGCTGGTGGGCATGTAGACTGGTGCAGCCACTGTGGAAATCAGTATGGAGATTCCTCAAAAAACTAGGATTGGAAGTTCCATTCAATCCAGCTATTTTATTTGTACACCCATGTTTATAGCAGCACAATTTGTAACAGCTAAATTTTGGAAACAACCAAAATGCCAATAAACCACGGAGTGGATGAAAAAGATGTGGTATTTTTATACAAAGGAATATTACTCAGCTATAAAAAGGATGACCTTGAGGTCTTTATAGGTAAATGGAGGCAACTTGAGACCATCCTCAGAAGTGTTCCAAGTCTACCTTGATGGCTTATGGTGAAAGTTTTTGATAAGAGAGGAAATGATTGATGGCGATGCCAGTGCTTATGAATACCTGTTTGGCTCTCATCCCGGGCATATTGTTAACTGCCGTCACCAGCATCTTACAGTGCGGTGAGGTCCTGTGACTGAGCTCTTTGGTGGGAATTATGTCCATTCTTAGCAGAGCTGGCCATGATGTTAGTGTGGAGAGTAAACTAAAAGAGGAGGCTTACTCCATTTGCTTAAACAAGAGGGCAGTACAAACGGAAGTCATTTCATCTCGCAAAACATTAGTATGTTGGACGGAAGAACCAGGGCTGTTCATGAGAAGCACTGCATCACATTGGGCGGCTAGAGACTGTGGGAGAGGTAGTAAGGGCCTTTGGCTTTGTGCAATAGAGTGGGTGAATGTTATCATTCTTGACAAAAAGAATAGAAGAAAACAAAACAACGAAAACATAGAAAGTAAGGCAGGACGATTCACTAAATTGCCAAGTAAACAATTCAGTACAACTACTGACATGGGTTATGATCTCACTAGGTCGTATCTATTTACATTCTTGAAGACTCTCAGGACTGAGAAGTGAAATTTTCACTCTCTCTCCCCTCTTCCCTTCAGGGGCAATCCATCCTACAGAGACAATCAGAAACACGTGCCTTAAATCTCAAAATAAGTGCTAAAGAAAATAACTGGTGTAACTGCCTAATTGCTAGTGAGCATGTTACTGAAGGGGGAAGGAGATTCAATTAGAACTTGGTGATTTTTCTAGGCCTTTGTCATAGTTTTCCTTTTTCTGTTCAAGAGGTTCTCATAGAGTACAACTTTTTATTGACCAGTTTTACTTATATGGTTAACAAGTTCATGCCTTGTGACATGCTGACTTTCATGTGCAACAGTGAATTAGCCTGAAGCTCAACAGATATTTCTGCTCTTTTTAAATTTTATTTTTTATTTTAATGTAATACATACACGCAAATATTAATACAATATTAAAAGCACAATTCTTACTTATATGAGGAAATTAACTAAAATAAGATAGATAAAATTGAATAACAAAATAAAGAATGTCAGCTATTGTTTTAAAGACATATAACCATACATACTTATATATGTATATATATATGTATATACACTGAGTATTGTCTCAAGATAAGTCATGAAACATTTTAGCAATAATGGTTACTTTCAGGAAAAGTAACTGGAAAGTGGGGGATATGAATCAGAGAAATTCGCTCTTCAAATCTATGAATAGATAAATAAGATATATATATGCGTGTGTGTGTGTGTGTGTGTGTGTGTGTGTGTGTGTGTGTAGTATATCCATATGTACTATTAAGATTATGTCTATAAAGTAAAATTGGTATAGGGGCAATTTAGCTCCCAACTCGGAGATGTTAGATGTGCCATATTTGTGGCCCCTGAAGTCAAAGAATGAATGCCAAAGTACAGGGTGTTAGATTTTTGATAAGATTTGGTGTAAAATGAGAAACAGAGGAAAAGAGACCTTCATTGCAGGAATCGACAAGTACCTTCTGAGGGGAACAAAGGAATGCAGATGCTTTTATCACATCTGGTCAGGGATGGGGCCTGGGCAGGGGTAGGGTTAGTAGCCTATTGGAGGTTACTTTGGTGCTCATGGGAACAGGGGCAGGAAGTCTACTACAGGTTGAGGGAAGAAGAAAATGGAGGTCAGATAAGTTGTTTCTGGCTCCTTCACTGTTTTGGATCAGCACCATGATGACCTGGTGAAACACACCTAGGGAAGAACCAGTCACAGGAGAGGTTAAGAGTAGGAAATGTGGGCAACCCACTCGGGACCTCTTCTGTTTCTCTCCCAGACAGAAGCTTTCTTTCTCTCAATAAATATATTCTTCTCTTAACCTCCATTGTTCCTAAAATTCATTCTTTGATTTTAGAGAACACGAACTGGTACAGGACATCTAGTAGGTTGGGAGTTTCATTCCCCTCTATTATTTGGAGGTCTTCCACAGAGATCATTGGATGGATACTTAAAGCTGTAAGCTTATCCAACATGAAAATGCCTGGTGTCTATCGTGGAAGAGTTCCCATGTCTTCCCATCTTGGACTCATTTCACCTCATGGTTTTGCTCTATAAAAGTCCCTAGAAAAGACAAATCTTTGGCAACCCACTCAGGGTCCCTTCTGTCTCTCTCTCTCAGATGGAAAATTTCTTTCTCTCAATAAATATATTCAGCTCTTAAAAATATAGAGTAGGAAAGATTTATTGAAAGATAGCTCTTGAGAGACAGGAGAGTACTAGAATTGGGTTGCTATCGAGACTGTTTGCCAGATTACACAGCAAAGTCACGGTGTGGATACAACATGAGTCAAACTACAGTTAACCTATAGGACTGTAAGTACAGCTGCTTAGCTAAAGACGATCCACTAAAAAATGAGTCATACAGCCAGGGTGCATAGAAAGAACAAAGGCATTTTTGGAAAAGGATGGGTCTGGATGCTCTGGGCGCCCACCTGGGTGACTGATGCATGTCTGGTCTTTGTAGCCCAGATGGTACTAATTATAGAATCATCCGAGTTACTGCTTATTCCTTAGGGAAGCACACAGCACTGGCCATTGCATCTCTGTCTTGAGGCCTGGCCTTCTTCAGATGTGCCTCTGCCACAATTCTGATGTCTTTATTTTTTCTGTTGATTTCCTTGAACATTGAGTGCCTCTCTGACTGTATAATAATATCTATCTAACTTAGCTGTGTGTAACAAACTGGTATAGTTTAGGCAATAAAATTAAAGTGTTTTGATTTACCAGTCTACTGCTTTGTATTATACTTTGTAATACACTTCCCAAAACATAAAGCCTGAGTCATTGAATGGTCAAGATTTAATAATTTTTGTGAGTCAGGAACTTGGACAAGATTTAGCTCAGTACCTGTGTCTACAGTGTCTGTGAGATGCTTACTAATCATTATTCATCTGTAGTCAACTCAGAGTTTTACTCTAGTCTTTGACATATAGTTGTCAGAGGCCTCAATGCTTTGTAACATCAGCCTTTCCATTTGTTTGATCAGTTCTCACCACATGGCACATGGTCTGGCCTTGCTTGTGCAATCAGAGATGCATCAGGATTGAGAAGGAGATGCTTTTGGGAGAATGAACAGGAGAGGGGTGAAGGGAGACAGAGACAGAGATGCCAGGAGCATCCTAAGCTAAAATGAGAAGTAAGACTATGTAACTTCTACCTGGTATGATTCTCTAAAAGTGAGTAAGTAGGTCCAGGAAGCACTCACAGGGGTGTAGGGTATGGGGGTTACACAAGGCTGTGAACACCGGGAAATGAGATTTATTGAGTATACCATAAAAAATTGCCTGATGCATATTTTTTTAAATGTCTATGTTAAGATGCTAAAACTGTAACCCAGTGAAGCTCCATAGTGTCAAAAATCTTTGAATTTGTTTTGGGGCATTCTTTTTGGCAGTGGTTGATTTCTAGAAGCAGACAAAGATCTTTTTGAGTGGAACTTAAAGAATATACTGGGTAGCCAAGCTAGGTTATACGACTTTATTCAGAATAAGGGTGCTATTGTAAAGATGCATGTCCATGTTGAGTCTTTTGTAAGTTTTTCATTATTAGAGCAGTCACAAGCTCGTCGAAGTGCACACCCTTTCTTAAGTAGGGTTTGTGTTATATTTTAAACAGGGACTTCTTAGCATGATTGTAACTGACTGGGGAATAGGAATCTTGGAAAAGACTCTGAGGCTGAACCAGCTGGTGCCCCTCTTGACGATTTCACTTGCAAGTTATCTGCCTCCTTCACCCAGCCCGCAACTTTGCAGATGTGGAACTTACTCTCTCCTCCAAGGTCCACCCAAGCTACCCTTTTATTCTTGTTGGGAAATCCTCTTAGGCTTTTAACTGGGATTACAACGTTATTGCAAAGTCTCCGCAGTGATACAAAAGACCTTCATGTTCACTGAGCTTGTGACTGAGTAAGTTACACCAATCTTTGTTAAATATTCTCAAGGCAGCCCCTTCTAAAATTTCTCAAGTAAACAGATGAAACATTTTATGGAAACATTTATTTTTCTGAGTTTTATATTTATTACAAAAATGAAATAATAAACCTGCTATGACATTGGATATATCGGTAAATTATCAGTTATCCCACTTCCTCTCAAGCTGGAGGAGGGGCCACATACCGCCTCAGAATTATAATTAATGAGAAGCTGTGACTCCCTGGACTAGAACATAAGCTTCTGGGAATGAAGGAACAGAGAGGGTGAGGAAAGCAATACCTATGCTCATAACCTTCCAGCTTATGAGCTCTCACCCTGCAGGAATGCACTTGCATAAACCCTCTTCTTTGTTGCTGAATCAAATATGGACATGAAAGTCCCAATTGTGTGCTGAAAATTAATAGGACCGACATGACCTAGCCATGCAAACAATTTTACGCCTAGAGCTTTAACTAAACAATACAATATGCCAGAAATGGGATCTTGTTTCAAGAATTAACCCACAACCTACTTAATAATCAGTTAACCCTCTTGGTGGAAAACCACATTGTCATTCACTTCCAGAATCAGAAATCAGTTAATAAACTTCGGGAAAAGCCTGACTTAAAGTCAGGGCAAGCACTTTCCTTAGAGCCTGAAGCAGACCCAATTATAGCCTCTTTTTTCATTTCTTGCCATATGAAAAAAAAAGCTTTCATGTTATTGCACCCAATATTGCACATTAAAACCCTGTAAGATTAGCATTTTTATTATTTTATTATGGGAGAGCAGGCCACAAGATGTCATAGATTCATAATAGGACTCATTTATTTTACTTTAATATTTTCTAACTAATGGAGCATGAAGGACTCACACAGACACTCTTTCCAAAGCAATAAAACTCAAATTATTTTCTCTGAGCTATCATTTAAAAGATTTGATTTATACCTAAAGGAAACAAACCTCACTGCATGGGTTGCAGCCAGTTTAGAGAGCAGCACCAGTTAAACATTTCAAAATTCCTGGAAACATGGTCTGCCAAAGTTGCATGGAGCGCCTGGAAACAGACCTGGGTGGGCAGTGTCTGGAGGGGCAGCGCCGTCCTGCAGCATCCTCTGGGGCAGCCGAGAGACAGTCACGCTTTCCCCACAGGAGTCTGGTTTTGCGTCAGAAATTTGCACTTCTGTACGTCATGTTCTCAGACAGACTAGGTTGTAAAAGTCATGAGCCACGTTGCCATCGACCTTCGCCCTGCCTTCTTAGCTTTGAAGAGCACAGTGCCTTTGCTTCGAGATGAGTCTAAGTGTCTCTCAGGAGAGGTGTTCCAGATTGCAGTTCCATGCTAACAGAGGCTGGGAATTACACAATATTTACAAGCCTGTTAATATGCTAACCATTTACCAAAAACAAGTGCATCATGAATTATACAATGTTTACTAGTTATAAACAGATAATTTTCATTTCATTCAATATTGATGCTCTTGGAAGGTAAAGTGAATGGCCGTTATTAGTGTGTTTTAAAATATTAGTATGAAGGGTAAGTAAAACTTATCAAACATTTGCTATGTACCAACTTCTATATTTAACTCACTGAATCCGTTTGGTAGTTCTGTGAACCCGGGACTGATGTTACTGCCCCCATTTCAAAGGTAAGAATATCGGATTCTGCCATGCAAAGTAACTTACCCACAGCTGCTTCCCTGGTACGTGACAGTAAGGGTCAAAGCCGGTGTCTCCCTTTCCTATGTCTTTTAAACTTTTCCTCATCTGAGTGTGCAGTGCACACTGGTCACTCTCTTCGTGGGGAGTGGGTACAGGCCTATTAATTCCTGTTTTCACCCCCTTCCCTCCTTTCTCCTCCCCATCACTTGGGCTTTTCTGATTGGAGAGAGGTCAACTTCCCTACTTCCTTCCTATTATATACCTTTCACTTTGTTTTTTATGTACAATTTGAGTTTCTCATATAAGAGAAGCCATGTGATGTTTAAGTTTGTGTGTCTGCCTTATTTTATTTAATAGTGCACCCATTTTCCTATAAATTATTCAGGTTTATCTCTCTTGATGGCAGACTAGTACTCCATGGTGCATAAATCTTTCTTCTGTTGGGCAGAAGCTTTTTAATGTGACTTCTCCCTCTGTACTCATTTCTTGTGTCATTGGGGTTCTATTGAGAAAGTCCTTAAGAGTTTTACCTATTTTATCTTCCTGCAAGCTAAGTATTTTTGTTGTAACATTTAGGTATTTGATTCATGTTGATTGTAGCTTAAAATATCATGAGAGGTGTGGGTTTAACTTCAATCTTCTGTCTATGGATAGCCGATTTTCCCCACACCATTTAATCAGAGAAGCTATTTTCTGCAGCATATGATTTTAGCCCAGTTTCAGTTACTTTTCTTGTTGCTGAGACAACATGCCAAACACCCAACATTAAAGTGGGAAAGGTTAATGTAGCTCACAGTGTGTAGAGGCTTTAGTGCATGATTGGCTGGCTCCAAGGCAAGGTGGCACATGGCAGTTCATGGCAGCCACAAGACAGCAAAAGCAACAAGGGAGAGACAAGGCTCTTTTTGTCTTTTATATAGTACACAAGCTAAGCACCCTAGAGTAGGTGGAGTACTCATACCCTTAATCCTACAAGAACTATGCCAAATCAGTCAGAGGACCCATTTACTAATCAAACATCATTAATCCTAGAATCACATACTGTAGACTCAGCCACCGCTGAAATAATTCTTTGGTAGCTAGCATGAGGCTTTAGGGAGACCAAAACCCCATAACAACCCTCTTTGTCGAAACACATATGTGTTTGGGGTTGTTTTTCTATCCTGTATTTTGTTCCGTTTATTCTCACGTCTGTTTCTGTGCCAGTGCTGTGCTTGCTGTTTGGTATTTATATACTTATTTATTTATTTACTGGTAATTTTTATTTTAAAGAAAATACAACCAAGCAAAACAAAACAATACATCTAAAACAAAACAGTGTAAGTAACATGGCACTTCAAAACAAGATAATAGGAAAACAACAATTTTACCATAATGCCATAATGCCTCTTGTTGTTTTCAAAATAGCTGCCTTTACCTTCAGATGTAGTAAAAATCAAACAAAACAGAACCGATAAAAAAAAAAAACAATGAATGCAATAAAGGACTTTAGAACAGGATAATAGTAAATCCAAAGTGTCCATCATAATGTATCTTGCCGTCTTCAAAATAGCTGCCCATGCCATCAGATATAATAAAATCAAACAAGAAAAAACATAATAAAATCCAACCCAAAAAACAATGAAAATTATATAGCATTCCAGAACAAGGCAGTAGGGAATTAACAATGGACACCATCTTCAGAAGGAGATCCCCCACAGATGCTAACTGCATATTGTTATCCTTTGAATGGATGATCAGACCACCAGCTTTAGATCTGCAAGTGAGGGCTAAATACTACAAGCATTAAATTATGTTTTATCTCAATAGCTATCATCTGTTTCTCTCGATCAGCCGGTCATTTGTGGGGGTGCGGGGAGTAGACTTTGGCTCTTCTTGTCCCAGCCCAGGTGCCAGAAGGGGCTGGCATTTGGTTCTCCCCACAGTGGCCTGCACATGATGCCCACCCACAAGGAAGGCTTCACGGCTTCTTGTCAGTGCTGTGCTGTTTTTTGTTTTTGTTTGTTTGTTTGTTTGTTTTTTATCATGGTAGCTCTGTAATATAACCTCACATCCAGGAGTGTGATACTTTGCATTTTGTTCTTACTACTCAAGATTGCTTTTGCTATTCTGAGTCTTTTCTAACTTCCTATGAATTTTAGCACTGTTTCCTCCAGTTCTGTGAAGAATGTTGTGGATATTTTGATTGGTGTTGCATTAAATCTGTGTATCAGTTTTGAAAATATGACAATTTCACTATATGGTTTCTGTCTGCTCAGGGACATGGACTGTCTTTCTTTTTTCTGATAATTTCTTCACTTTTCTTTTTAAAAATATTATAGTTTTTATTTTAGAGATTTTTCATTTCCTTAGCTTAATTCCAAAGTATTTAATTTTTCTTGATTATATTGTGAATGGCATTTTTCCCTACTTTCTTTTTCACCGAGTTTATGCTTATTGTAGGAATACTGCTGAGTTTCTTGTGTTGATTTTGTACCCTGTTATATTTTTAATTTGTTATTTTCTAATTTGAAGTCTTTTGGTGAATTTTTCTGGGTCTTCCATGTAGAGATAGGATCTTGTCTTCTGCAACAATGATAATTTTGTATCTTCCTTTCCTACACATATTCCTTTTCTTTCTTTTTCTTGCCTCTTTGTTTATTTATTTATTTATGAAACAGGGTCTCACTGTGCATTTTAGTATGGGCTTGAACTCACCATGTAGCCTAGGTTGGCTTTAAACAAATGGTAGTTGGGGCCAAGGATTTAGCTCAGTAGCTTAAGTGCCTGACTGACAACAAAACAAAACAAATGATAATCTATTTCATACCTCTATTTGTGATAGTGGGTACAGAGGTCCACAAATACAACTGTGCTGATGCTGATCTGGCCTTTTATGTCTGGTAGTATTTTATAAAGGTAGGGATACAATTGCTTGGTGCCTATGTATAAGTAATTATTGTCTCTTTCCATTGTAGTTTCTCTTAAACAATATGTTGTGCCTTTCTTTGCATCTTTTGAACAGGTCTGGCTTAAAATCTGCTTTGTCTGAATGGAGAACAACTACATCTACTTTTTCCATGCTTCCGTTCCATGGATTACTGTTTTCAATCCTTTGACGTTTGGACATGAGCTTCCATTTGAGTTAAATTTCTTTCTTTCACACAGTGTATTGTTTGATTTTGTCTTATGATCTGTTCTGGGGAATTGAGATTACTCATACTGAGAGTTATTACAGATATAAATTATCTTATTCCTGTTTTACCTTCTTTCCCCATGATTGATTCTCTATATTTCCCTTCTACTTAATTGTTTACTCTACTTGGTATATCCATTTTAGTAGACGTCTGTCACTGTAAGTTTTGTTGTCCTTTTCTAAGATATCCTTCAGAATTTTTGGAGGGCTGGTTTGGTTTCTTTAGGTGTTCTTTATCATAAAAATTATTTTATATCTCCTTCAGTTTTGAAAGACAGTTTTTCAGGATATGTCAGCTTGGTTTGGAATTTGGTTTTGGGTTATTTTTCTGGGAGGGGGTGTGAAATATTTTATTCCAAGCTCTACTGACCCATAAGGTTTTTGTTGAGAAGTCTGCTGTAATTTTATTTGGTTTACCTTTATAAATGATTTCTTGCTTTTCTCTAACTCCTTTTGAAATTCTGTTCTTATGTTGGATTTCTGGGAATTTGACTACAAAATGTCATGGTGAGGTTCTTTTCTGACCATGGCTCTTTGGATTTCTGCATGCCTGTTATCTGAATGCTAAATTCTTTTTTTCTTATTTGGAATTTTTTCTAGTATTATTTCAGTAAAAAGTATTATTATGCCATTTGTACGATCTTTTGACTTTTTCACCAGTTCAAATGCACCTGAGATATTGTTTTTTAACTAATTCATATAAAACAATTATAAAAGCCCAGTTAGTGTTTGATAGTTGAAAGTGAGACTTAAATAAGTCCCAGAGTCTAATGTCTTTTATATAATTTGGTATTATTTCCACCAAAAGAACTGATACTCACTGTGAAAGACAATCAAAATGCATCAATGAAAACACAAATGACACAACTCAAAATAGCTATTATACATACAAATGCATAAATAAGCAGTCACAATCTTGAAACAAATATTATGATACAAAATATAAGCAAATATATAAAAGATTTGAAGAAAACCAAATAGAAATTTTAGAACTGGAAACTGTAAGAAACAAAATACAAAAATCACAGTTTGGGTTTTAAATCAGAATGACATTAATAAAGGAAAGCATCAAAGAAATTGAAGGTCAATAGAAACTGCTCAATCTTAAAAATAGATGAAGAAAAGATTTACAAGAGTAAACAAATCTTCAAGGAAATGTGCAACAACAAATAATATCTAGCAATGATTTTATTGGAGTCCCAGAAGGACAGAAGAAGGAATGGAAAGAGGGAAAAATGTTTATAGAAATAATAAGGGAAAATTTCCTAATTTGGAGAAAATATGTCTATAAACTTAGGAAACTGAATGCACCCCTGAAGAAACCGATATAAATTACAAACAAAGACAATTTCTCGAAAATGGCCACAGGTTAAAAAACACACATTAATAATGGCCACAGGTTAAAAACACACATTAATAATGGAAGAAGGTCACTCTATACTTGTTAAAGAAAAATCCAATCATAAATATATATACACCAAATACCAGTATACTCAACTACCTAAAACAAATATGAACCAACATGAAAAATCAAACTAACAAAATTATAACAGGGGATCTTAATATCCCACTGTCACAAATAGATAAACTAGACAAAAAAATCAACAAAGAAATTACAGAATTAAGCCAAACGTGTGAAAAAATGTACTTAGAAGATGGTTATAGGGTGGTCCACTCCATAAAATCAGAATTCATGTTCTTCTCAGCTGCACATGGTAAGTCTCCAAGATGGATCACACATGAGCCCATAGAACATGTTTAAGTCAATGCAGAGTAACTGAAATTATCCCATGTATATTATCTGACCATAGTGCAATGAAAATGGAAATCAACGGCAAAAGAAACCACGAAGGCTACACATAACATCCTACTGAACAACCAATAGGTCACAGAGAATTAAAGAAAAAATTAAACAATATCTACAATTAAATGATAATGTCAGTACAACATACTGGAACTTATGGGATGTAGTGAAAGTAGCCCTACAAGGAAAATTCATAGCTGAAAATTCTTACATCAGGACAACAGAATGAGTTCAAATGAACAACTTAATTTTTTACCTCGAATTTCTAGAAAAAGGACAAACCAAACACAAAGCTCATACTAGGGAGGATATTATAAAGATAAGAGTAGAAATTAATGCAATCTAGAAAGGACATAAAACAAAGAATCAATGAATTGAACAGGTAGTTCTTTGAAAGATAAAATAAAAGTGATAAATTTTTAGTCAATATTACCAAACAGAGGAAAGAAAAGACTAAAATTCAAATAACTAGAAATGAAAAGAGAAATCACAATGCATTCTGAAAAAAATCCATGAAATTATCAATACCTACTTCAAGAATGGGTATTCTTTTTTTTTTTTTTGTACCAGGGATCAAACTCAGAATTTCATGCTTATTAGGGGCTTAATCCCCAGCCCCAAGAATGTGTATTCTTATGAGACAGAAAACTCAGAAGCAGCCAGGGATTCAGCTCAGTGGCATAAGCACCTGCCAAGCAAGAGTGAAGTTGTGAGTTCGATCCCTGGTACCAAAATAAATAAATAAATAAATAAATAAACATGAAAAAAGGAAAACTCAGAAGAAATGGACAGATTCAAAGATACATCTCAATTTCCAAAACTAATAAAAAATATAAAAATTCTAAGCAACCTAACATCAGTCAATGAAATTGGAAATTTAATGAAAAGCATAGCAACAAAGAATAGCCCAGATCCTGATCAACTCACTGTTGAATTCTACAAGAAATTTTGAGAAGATCTAAAAACACTAATGCTGAAACTCTGTAATAAAACTAAAGGGAATGTAATACTCCATAAATCATTCCTGAAGCAAGAATTATGATACAAAACCAAGAAAGGACTCAACCAAAAAAAGAAAACTAAACACCAATCTTCCTAATGAAAATGCATCAAAAAGTCCTCAGTAAGATTCCAGGAAACAAAATTCAGCAAATCATTAAGAAGTTTATGCATCATGACCAAGTAGGACTCACCCAGGGATGAAGGGTTGGCTCAACACACAGAAATCAATAAATGTAATACACTGTATCAATAGAGCCAAAGACAAAAATCACATGTCATCTCAATACATGCAGAAAAATCATTTGACAAAGTACAACAATCACTTATGAATAAAAAAAATTCTGGAGAAAATTGGAATATATGGTTTTTACCTCAATCTGATAAAAGCCATCTCTGGCAATCAGACAGCCAATATCGTACTAAATGATCAAAAGCTGGAAGCTTTCACTCTAAAATCAGGAACAAGAGAAGGCTGTCCACTATCACTTCTCATATTCAATACAGTTCTAGAGACATTTGCCAGATATAAAACGTGAAAAAATAAAAGAATAGATGGAGAAGAATTTAAATTGTCATTATTTTTAGATGATGTGATACTCTGCATAGCAGACCTCAAACTCAGTTAATGACCAAATTTACTAACATAGCTGGACACAAAGTCAACACTCAAAAATCAATTCCTTTCCTGTACACAGTCAACAAACTCAATGAGAGACAAATTAAGGAAATCACACTTTTCACATTAGCCTCCAAAAATGAAATACTTAGGAATCAGTCTAAAAAATGAGGCAAAGATCTATACACTGAAAATTCTGAAAAAGGAGATTGAAGAAGATATTACAAAATGAGAAGTTATCTCTTGCTTATGGATAAGAAGACCTAACACAATGAAAATGGCCTTACTCTCAAAATAACTTTGATAAGAAGTGCATATTATACGTTAGCATGGAAAAAAAATTCAGTCACAATAATATTAACTTTTTAAAAAGTATTTTAAGCCTAGGACTTCCAATTCACTGATTGTAACTAACAACTCAGATTACCTATAGCATGATCCTTATAGCTGTCTGTCAGGAGATCTAGGAAAAGGTAAATTAATAGGGGAAAGTCAAAGCTTCTAACTGATATAAGTGCAGAAATGTTTTATATTTAATATATAAACCATTTCTAACATCAGCAAAACTTTAAAGCAAATTAGAAAGCTGAGAAGTTTCCAAGTCCATAGTGTGAGGCTTACTTACCTCTTTACAGTTTCTGTACAGACGTGTAAGGGCAGGGTCTAGGAGAGTGAGTCCCTTCCTTCATGGAAGCTTCAGCAACACTGAGCCTCTAGGAAGCTCAGTGCCTCCCACAGGTCCTCCTGAGCCTATATTATGTGTTTCCTTTGGGATTGTTCTATTCTTGTGCCCATTATCAAACTTAGCAGAATAGAGAAGAAAGATAAAATCTACACAAATTACATAAATAAAACAATGTTGTAAGACAATGGAAATAATTTTTCAAGTCAACATATCTACAATTAAACATATTTATGAAAAATAGTTTTTGACAAAATTGAGTACATAGACAAAAAGAAAGAATTAGGAGTCAACTACTTTAAAATATTTCCAATATTCCAAATATACTACAAATTATACAGGAGTAGTGAATAACAGTGAACTCTGTTTGGGGCCATATTACTGAAGAGATGAGGATAACATTAGCAGTAACACAGTTACAGCACTAGCAAGAAGATTTAATCATACGCTTACTGAGTGAGGTACTTTGCAAATGGATTATCCATTTAATTCTTTGTTTAATTTTTATTTATTTTATTTTAAAGAGAATCAAATCAAACCAAACAGAACAAAGCTAATCAGAGCAGAGCAATGAAAGTGATACAAAATTTCAAAACAAGATAGTAGGAAATCAACAGTGGTTACCATAATGTCTCGTTTTCTTCAAAACTGCTGCCCATACATCAGACGTGATAAAATCAAACAAAACAGAACAGAATAAAACCAATCAAAACAGACCATTGAATAATAGTAAAGTGGAACAAAGCAAAATAGTGTGAACAGTGTTGGATTTCAAAAACAAGACCAAAGGAAAGCACCGGTATTTGCTATACTACGTATTGTTATTCTCAGAGAACCAGCCTAGGCCTGCAGTACAAGCCTAGTCAAGTGATACAAGCATTAAACTGGTTTTGTACCTCAGTTGCTATCGACTTAGACTGTGCTCCTTCAAATCAGTGGTTTGTTTACAGAGGGGCTGGGGCAGGGTTAGGTCTCAGAGCCTGCGTGCCAGTTGGCTTACAGGAAGAGTGAATCGGTTTCTTGTTACTCATATCCCATTTAATTCTTGCTGCCATTCTGCTGCAAATAATTTTGGTTTTCCAGCTTTACAGGTGAGGACACTGAGGTGTAAAAATATTTAGAAGTTTCAAAGATATCAGTGGCAGCAAATACAATGGTATAAAATAAAAGTCTCAGGTTCTTACTGCACTATCAAATAACAAAGGGGAAAACAGTATTAGTATAATAATCTGAGAGTAAAGAGATCATTTCAAAAGTTACTAGCATAATAGCTTGTAGACAGAAATTGTGTGGTCACATGTTACCATTACCAAATTTTAAGTGCCACAGGACTTCCGGTGAGTCAGGAGAATCATTTTATGATTCATTCTGATTTCTACTTACAAAAAGAAATTTCGAATAGAATATGATTTTAAAAGTGTTTAATTCAATGTAGCTCATGAGTACTGAGAATAATTTTAATAATATGTAAGATAAAAGTACCGAACTGTGAAGAACAGCAAGAGGAACACATGGGACCTTAATCTATCGCGGCCCTGTTTTGTTATTACTATTGAGCTCACTTGAACGGCCATGCAGATGAGCCAGGCAACTGTGCTCAGACGCAAACCGGAACCTTCACGAGAGGCTTCTCCCCAGTTTGGTGCTTCACAGATGTGAGGCAAGGGCGATAAGAGGATTGCATCCAGCAGTGTGAGCGAGGGTAATAAAACCTGCCAGGAGAAAAGCAGGCCTTGGGCTTTTAAATGGACTGAAAAAGAGAAAGCCAAGGGCGGACCTATTAGAGGTGATGTCCAACAGCTGTTCTCTTTTTCTAGGGAATCAGGAGGAAGAGGAGACAGGCTTCAGTTATGGCAAGAGAAATTTAAATTGGACATCTGCTAAATGGATATAATGGTCCCACGTCCTTGTTTCAGAACTTGAAAAAAAAAATCCACAAGTCAACATATGAAAGTATCATTTAAACAGTTTCATGGAAGACAAAAACTCAGTCGTGTCATTCTATTCTGCGATAAAGACTTCAAACATTTCCTCCTCAGAAGTATTTTTCATTGTGTCATCTGATCACATGTGAAATACATAGTTTTAATCAAAGTATTTAAAAGAAAAGTACCATGTAAAGATGGACGTAAAGTGAAATGTGTTCCCTGGAAGCAGCACAGAAGGTACTGAAACTGTGTAAAGGGATGTTCAAGACCAATTTCTTGTTCTCGCTTGGTGAAAGGAAAAGCCGCGAGAGCACTCCGGGCTGTCATATCCCTTCGGAGTGCGCCGGTGGAACTGTTCCTGAAAGTAAAAGAGTTCTTACTTTTGAAATAAAGTATGAATCTATGCAGGTGTCCGGGGGCTATATTAAAATTGACTAAAATATCAAAGATTATCTTGTAAAAACTGTCACATATAGATGTGTTACTCTGATTCCTAGAATTACAGGTTCCTAGACAACAGTGCAAATAGTGAATAGGAAATAAATTCAGGCAGGAAATATGTATGGTAATGAATCGGCTCCTTCTCCTTTCATGTACTGCCCTTTAAAATTCTCCCGACTGCCTCTCACCATATCTACATCACTCTTCGTGTTATATACATGCTGATTATTATTATTTTATCTGAATACAAATTAAAATGTATGCTCTTGCTTTATTGCTTTTTTAGAGCTGCAACCGTAATTATATCTTTCTGTAAGTGTACATATTTGCTGAATTTTATTGTATCTCAATATAAAATAAAATAGAAAAAATTTTATTTTATTTCATTGCTCATTTAAGAACTGTTAATTTAGAGGCCTGGGGATTTAGCTCTGCAGCATAAGTGCCTGCCTGGTAAGCAGAAGGTCGAGAGTTCAGTCCCCGTAGCAAAAACAAAAACAAACAAACAAACAAAAAAACCCAACTCAGTTCAGTAACAGGATGACTTTCATTTATATATCAAAGTCTCCCACTCCTTAACTGCAGTCATTAGAATGAAGAACTGGCTGCTCCTGCAGTTACCTACAACTAATTTTGCCTAAAAGTTGACCTTCTGTGTTTGATTACTTCTACATATTTGAGGCGTATGCTTTTTGAGAAGGCACACTGCATATTTTTAGGATTTCATCACTTGAGACCACAGCTGGGTAATAGCAAACACCACTCATTTCTAAGGTTTGAAAGATCACTGAAGTAAATTTGGGCACATCACAAAACAGATACTCTTATGCTCAATTACTATAAGATACAAAAAACAAAGATGAACAAAAATTGAATGGCTACACATCTCAGCTACTGTTAAATATTAGCGCTGGAGAAGGAAAGCAGACGATACCTCAGCCCTCCTGCTGATCTTTTATGAGAAAAGGCAAAGCCATACAGTGTGAATATTCAAACACATGCTTCTCAAAATTTCAACACTGCTAGAGATCTGTGGACACTGAATTTATTAAATGGCCTCGCACTGAGGAAGTACTGATAGCAATAGTGTGGCCTGACTGTCTCCCTTTTCCTCACTCCTTCACCATGGCCTGTTCCCAGCATTTCTTACTATTTCATACTAATGTAAACTTCAGAATGTCAGCGGGAGACAGCACAGGACCTAAGGCTAATACCCAAAGCCATAGTATCCTTTATATACTTTCTTTTAAAAATGACTCGAACAAGCAATATGACCTAAAAAGTCTCAGTTTACTAAATGTTTTAAGTGTCTACAGTTTCCACAGAAGAACCAAAAGCAAATGCTTGTTTTTAATAATAAGAAAAAATATTTTCCTAACAAAAGTAACAGAAATCATTCAAGCTGACTACCTTTATGTGTGTAAAAGATCATTCTCACATTCAGGGAAAATGCTTTGCCTGCTTTACCTTTGATTGGTGCTCAAGGCCTGTTCATTCACACACTGCACACGGTGGTAATTAGCGCATAGCTGTAAGGGGAGGAAAGACAGACATCTGCATGTTAGCAAATGTCAGCGCTTGCAAGCCCAGATAATAAAGACATAGAGGCATATTTACAAATATTTCCTGTGTAGTAATCTTTATGGCCTGAAACAATTACAAGGATATTTTTTCTCATTAAAATTCAAACTTTTAACAATGAAAATTGTTTTTCTGACAAAACTAAAACTATTGCATTCATAGAGATTTCTGTGTTTTAGGAGAGAACTGGAAGTTTTTTTTTTTTTTTTTAGATGTTTTAGGTTGAAGATTCTGCTAAAGTAATTCTTCAGTTGAGGTCTGCCTTGCATGTGTTGCAGAATGCTGTAATTCCTACCTTAGACCTACACCTGTTGTAAAGTGATTACCTAAGGGGGTATTTACCTCACCAAATAACTTAATCCAATCTTCTTACAGCTCAGTTTTATAGTCCATGGAGAGTAACAGGGAAGTAAAACACAAGCTAGGAGCAATAATATCACAGGGGATGGCGCTGTCTTTTCAAAGGCCATCTGCATCCATTTCGCTTCGTTTTCATATTGGTCAAAAGCGTCGCTGTGGAAAACGCCCTGTGTCCCACATCCTCACATGTAAGGACTCACTGGCAGCGTCTGACGATGATGATGGTGCTGCTGCTGACGAAGCCTCCCCTGGTGCACAGAGGCGATGCCACTGTGCTGACTACATCCAAGGACTACTTCAGCCACCCGACACTCCCCACAGCACCACTCTGGCATCAGCTATGCAGATACAGTGCCCATTAACAGCCAGGAGGCTACCAAGTGTGGAGACTTATTAGCCAGGTTGTGTCAGGTGCTGACTGCTGGATGGCCAGTTTGCGGAGAAAGCGGAGAGGTGGTTTAAGTAATGCAGTGAGCTCCTGACTTGAATTCTGTTCATGGAGAATGTTTATAATTCGGATTTTTTCGTAAGTCCAAGTGAGTCTGATGCACCTTTGACACAAACATATAGTGTAGTGTACAAAAATCTTCCTGTGTTCCATGGTCTCCTCCTTGTCCTTTAGAATTACACCAATGGTCAAGTGGTTCATTTTATAAGAAGAGCTACATCTACCATCTTTTCACCCCATTGCAATCGCCCAGTTATTTTTATTTGTTTCCACGGTTAGTGCTTTGCATTTTCTAGCAGTCCCCTCCTCATTACCTTTGCTTTTTCTCTGGCTTCCTGACATCTGGGGCTGTGACTGAGCTGAGTGTTAAACTGCTGTGTGCACGGCCACACTGTGCAGGCAGCTCAGGGAGCAGAGGTGCAGACACGGTGGACATGCCGGTCACTTCTGTGGTTTGTTGGCATCTACAAATGTTAGTAATGCGAGGTCTGTTGGCGCCTTTGAAAGTCTGAAATCAGAACGTTCATAAGTCAGGGACGTAATGTAGTAAGTAAATCGTTGGCACTATGTGGTATTTTTATTTTAAAAATATCATTACAGGTTGATATTTACCTTTTCACTTCCAAATCTTCATTATTTTTCTCCTATGTTCAAAAGAAATGTGTGTCTTCAAAGACTTTAATTTAACAAGGACAGGGAAAGACCAGTACTATAATCTTTAGTTTCCCTGAATGACATAAGCACAAAATAACCAGGAAATGGAATAAAAATATATAGAAACAATTTTTAAAAACTTGCTAACAAATCTGATTTTTTTTTTTTTTTGGATCTATGTCCTTCAGGAACTGACCCCTGAGTCTATGAATCCTGACTGGAGATGATTTAACAGTACAACAGTAAATACCGCAAAAAGTAACATAGTAAAATTGGACCTAGTTGTCCTGACGGTGTCTAAGAAATTTAATAAGCCTGATGACACTGAGCAAGAAAAAAGAGCCACAAGAAAGAGAATACTTTTCTGTGATGTCATCTTATTAATTCAGTCACTTAATTAAAAAAAAACTAGTTTCATGGTTTTTTTTTTAAAAAAAAACGATTATCTCACTGACTTTCACTAGATAGAGCATGAGAAAAGACACGAGCTTAAAAATCTAAAAGAATTACTTTTATTGATCAGTTAGAAAACAAATGGGAATGGGGGTGGGGAGGGGTAAAGGGATACCCCCAATGCTCTGGATGTTTTCTACACTGCTGAGTGTAGTACTCTTTGCGCATGCCCAGAAATCTCTCTGAACTTGGGGTCATAGTGTTCTCTGGAACACTACTTCTCGTGCTGGGCAGACGATCCTATGAATATCTCCTTAGCATTTGCTATTAACTTCAGAGGTGGGAGTCCTTGGTAGGTGCTCGTGCAGGTGCTGGTGTGGAAGAGGGCTCCTCTCTGCTAGCGTCTTTCCTCCTGTCCCGTAACGGAAGCTTAAAAAGAGATTACATACTTTTCTAATTATGCTTCTGATCGTTTACGTTGCAAAGAATAAAATCCTCACTCTAAACCAATAACATTATAGAAGAGATGCCTGCCAAAAATGAAACTACACTATAGCAAGCGGTGATTGTGAGTTATCGTCCAAATAAACGTTAAGCAAAATAAAAGGTCGATCCGCAATGAGAACCATAATCTTATCACAAATATAAGAAAATTTAAAAATAAGGATTTTACAAAATTACAAAACCATTCACAGAAAGCCAAACATAATCTACACATCGTTTGACATACTTCCAACTGTATGTCTAAGCACATTGCATGAATTTAGAGAACTGGAAAGCTACTCGTCCTGGGAGCTGTAGTGACCGCTTTCCCCACATAGTCTATAGTCTTCTTTTTTTTTTTATTTTGGTACCAGGGATTGAACTCACAACCTTGCACTTACCAGGCAAGCACTCAAGCTACTGAGCTAAGTCCCCAGCCCTCCCTATGTTATGCAATCTTCACAACAACTTCCATAGGAAAATATCATTCCCTTTATTTTCCAGATGAAATAATCAAAGTATATATTCTAAATTTTATCAACATATTGTTGTGTTTTACTTAGTCAGTTCAGTTTTAGTCTTTAAAAACCTTTTCACAGGACCAGGGGTAGAGCTCAGGTATAAGTGCCTGCCTGGCAAGTACAAGGTCATGAGTTCAATCCTCAGTACCAAAAAAGAAAAAAACTTTTTTCACAATCACGGACAATTCAGCAAAAAATTGCCCTCAAAATAATTTCAAGTGAAGAAAAAAAAGAGGAGCAATACTTATTTTTTACATTCCTACCAGTTCTTAGATAAGTACTCAGATATCTATCTAAGCTTTTGTGTCCACCAAAATATTGCAGCTTTAAAATTATACTTTGCGTCTTTTTCTTAAATGTAGTTTGCAAAACAGCTCTGTAACACGGGTGCATTACTCCCATTTGACAGAAGTGAGCACTGTAGGTGCGCCCACCTTCTCAGGGCCAGTGCCAGCTCAAGTCTCCTTGGTGCACAGCTCTGACCAGCACACCGAACTGCTCCCTCCCACAGACATGGGGTCAGCAGCAAGTGGGTGCTCTCCACCTTCCCCTTTGAAACCCAGACCCCATGCCACTACCAGAAAATGTTTGCACCTTGGACTTGTTTAAGGAAACCTGTCACCTCTCAGATTTGGAGCCTGTCATCTATTTTTAATTTTTCTCTCATCCATAGGTGTGGCATCAGGAGCTCAGTACACACCCAAGTGGCCATGGCGTTGGAGGAAATATTCAAGATAACATCTACTGTTCGGTTGTTTTGCTCATAAAAATGGGGACCAAGTCCATTTTCATGCATTTAAGAATTTTATTGTCCTTTAAGCAAAAGTACTGCAGTCAAAATTGACTATAATGTTGAAAATAATTTTGCTAATAAAATTCATTTCCATTTTCTTTTGATAATCATTAACAAAAGACCCTTTACACTTTTCAAAACTTTATCATCTGCCAGAAAATAATTTTGTCATGGCTACTTTCTTTTGGTTAGTATTCTTCATTCTCTTTACTTCCAATCTGTAAAAATTCCTTCTTAAAAAAAACAGATTTATTAAATCAAACTAATGTTTTTGCTTTTATATTTTAGGAGTTCATAGTAAAGTTTTGTAATTTTATTTTAAAAAAATTTGGGGGAAGGATTTGCTGAACATATAACCTCTTAATATAATTAATGAACATTTATTTGTCTCAGTTTTTTTTTCCAAAAGATGAAAAAAATCCCTCCCATCCCACCTACCCTCACCTGCATGGAAAAGGCCACTGCAGGGCTACTCTGCCTAGGTGGCCACCAAACTGAGCAGTGCCCACTGACCCTCATCCCTGAAGCTGTGTGGGCAGGTCCCCAGGGCATCCATCTCATGCTCCCTGTATTGTCTGGAACAAAGAGATTGGTCATCTTCCTTCAGATCTTAGGTACAGGATTTTAAGAGTTCATTGGATTACAGTGCTCATATTTCAAATGTGCATTTAATACATTTGTGTCTTTGTCTAAATTTAAGTGTGCATGCATCTGTATATCATTGTGGAATTTTTTAATTTTTTAAAATATCTAGATGTATATCTGACATACAATAAATTGTAAGTGCAAAACATAATTTATTAGAACTTGCAATTTATATATACCCATAAAATACTATTGCAATCAAAGTAATGGAATATTCATCACTTACTGAAGCTATTTCTCCTTTGGAATTGCTTCCTCCAATCAATCCCTGAGCAATCTCTGATGTATTTCTTTGTCATGACAAATTAGGTTGAATGTTGTAGAATTTTGTGTAACTTTAATATACTTATTTTGAAACTCTTCTTTATTATTGTTTGTACAATTTTATTCTTTTGTCACTGAATACTTTTTATTATAATCCAAATAGTTATCCAAGTGTAGTAATACCTTTCCCAGTCCTCCTCACAATCCAGAAAGTTCTATTATAATCCCATTGAAGCATTATTGGAATTCCAGCAAGTTAATTCCAATCTACCACCTCAAATGCAAACCATGGCAAAAGTAAAGACACCGAAACTTATTCAAAGTTATGGACAGCCAAGGGGTCCTAAACCCAGTTCAACTGAGGCTGTGTGGATAAAGTTCTGTATCCAAGGCCTCTCTCGGAATTTATTATCTTCTGAAGAAGGGTATGGTTCAAGAACGAGCAACAGTGAGGATGGCGGGAGCTATGTGAATAGCTTGAGCTGACTAGCCAGGTAGGGAGAAAAGCATCTGCAAAATGCAGGGAGAAATGATAGCACAGAAGGGTCAGCCTGCATAATTCAGTTAAGGTAGCATCTGAATTGTATCAGGGGGCTGTTGCTTCAGTTTCTTTTCTTTTCTTTCTTTCTTTTTTTGTCTTTTTGAGACAGGGTCTCTCTATGCAGTTCGGGCAGGCCTTGAGCTCACTTTGTAGCCCAGGCTGCTCTCGAACTTGCAGCGATCCTCCTGGCTCAGCCTCCTGAGTGCTGGGACTATAGGCGTGAGCCACCATGCTTGGCTTTGCTTCAGTTTCTGATGTGTAAACTTCTGTGCCCTGGGAACTCATAACCTCTTACTTTGAGGCTCATACCCAGCTGGCATTCCTACAGCTGACTGCTTCTGCCCTCCTGCTGCATTCTTCAATCTTTTACAGAGAGCACTATGTGAGGAATCAGGAAGCTGTTTCCGTACTAGTACCTTAGCGGGCCTTATTTGCATCACCTGGGGCCAATCGAAGGGAGAAGGGAACAGACAGCCCGCTCTGTACACTCGGTGTGTGGAAACAAGACTTGATTTAAGTGTTGTAGCAATTGTTCTGCAATCAAAGTGAGTCACTCAGATTGTCTCCTACAACTTTTCTTATATATGATATACCACAGTGTATTGCTGATCGATATTTGGGTTTCTTATTTTTGTCAGTTACCAATAAAACTGCAATGACACCCTTCTGTAATTCTGTATGTTCTCTTCATTTTTAGGTGCATAAATTCTTAAGTGAGTTCCTCAAAGTGGAATGACTGGGCCACACAGGTTGCATAAATTTGTAAGTGTATATATAATTTGCATAAATTGTAAAACCATTGCTAAAGTGTTTATACTGATTTTCCTTCCCACAAGTAGTTTATGAGCAACTTGGCTGCTCAACATGAACACAAAAACTAGGTACAATTAACCATTTGCATTTTTGTAAGGCTAAAGCTTGTACTAGGTTGTATTCGATGTTATAATATTTTTGTCTTACTGTGTCTTATTATTTTAAATTTTTTATTTATGATGATATGAATTATTTTTTGAAAGTATTTAATTGTTCTATCACAATTTGTTGCAAAGAATATCTGCCTTTCACTGAATTTCATTTTCTTTAAAAAATCTCTTGTCTACATTCTTGGATCTGTTTCTGGACTCTCTTCTATTTTATTGAACCGTCTATCTGACTTTGTTTGTTTTGTATTGCTTGTTTTGATTGTTTGTGGTACTGGACATGAAGCCTAGAGCTTTCACACAGAGCTATGGGTTCCAGTCCATTTTATTTTATCTACTTTTTAACTTTGAAACAAGGTCTCACTAGTCACTGAATGGCCCAGACTGGGATTCAGTTGTGAACCTCCTGCCTCAGTCTGCCTGAACACTGAGTTTGCAGGCATGGGTCACCTCTCCTGGCTCCTTTGTCTACCTTGACAACAGTACCAAATGTCTCCATTATACATTTCACAAGTCTTAAAATTAACAAATGTGAATAATTGAACTTTCTTTTTATGAAGTTTTTCGTTATTTTACTCATTTGTATATCCTTATGAATTTTGGAATCAATCGCAATTTCTAACAATAAGATGACAGAGACTTTGATAGAGACCGAACTTAAACTATGCATCAGTTTGATGGGGATTGTCATTTTAGCAATGTTGAGTTTTCCAAGAATAGACAAGGTACATCTCTACATTTACACTTTTATATTTCTTTAAGCAATATTTTAGAATATAAAGTTCACGAGTCTTGCACATCTTTTGTTATATTTTTCCTAACTTTAATATTTTTAGTATGGGGTTTACTTAATGTAAATGTCTCTTGGGAAAAATATTTTGTTCATTAGTAGTGTGTGGAACTGTGTGTGAATTTTATATATTGATGTTGTACTCCATAGTGCTGATGAGCCAACCCAGTCAATAGATTTTTAAATGAAATTTATGGATATTCTACATAATATTTTGTCTCAATATAATTTTGCTTCTTCAAATTTAATTTGAATTCTTCATTCTCTTCTCTCTTTTCTCTCTTCTCTCTCTCTTACTCTCTCTTGTTCTCCCTCTCTCTCTGTTTGCAGTGGCTAAAACCTTTAGTACATTATTGCATGAAATAGTGAAGCCAGTATCTATATCTGATCTTAGTGTGAAAGCATTTGCTACTGTTGGGGACAATGAAACTTCTCAACTCTGATGCCCTCTGCTCACTCCTTTCCCTTCCTTGTCTGGTACCAGCTGCACCCTGGCCTGATAAGTAAGCAGCTCCACACATCCTTTTATCTAATTCCTTGAAAGCCACCTAAACATGCAGAGCTACAAACGCGCTGCTTTTGAGTAACTGCTTTTGTTTTGCTTCCATGACTCAGCTTGCTTCCTCTTCCACCACAGCCTCTACATAAGGCTCTCACATCCCAGCGTTGGGGCTCAGACTTTGGAGTGTTGAACTACTTCGCGCTTTTTCTTTGAGTGCCACTCAGTTTCTTTACCTCTGACAAACCTAAAATTGCTATAACAATACTACTATGTATGATGTTAGCTAGATTTTTTTTGTATCAGTTTTAAAATGAATGCCTCTTTCCCTATTTTGGTGTAAGGTTTTTAATTAATGAATTTAATTTGACAATGTGAATAAATGTTTGATATGTTTTCAAACACCAATCTTATATTCCTTAGGTAAAACCCCACTGATTGAGAATATAAAACCACATTTTAAAATCAATCACTTATCTATCAATCAACAATCAACAACCAGAGAAAGCTATCAGGTAAACAATTACATTCACAATAACTTTAAAAATACATGAAATATCTAGGGCTTAATCTAGCCAAGAAAATGAAGGACCTTTCAGAGGTTAACTTGACCCCTGGGAGTCAGTGGACACACTTCTAGGTGTGTCTGGGTGGCTCAGGGAGGGGCAGTTTTGTGTCATCTCTGGTCCCAGCCCCTTCCACTATGGCATCTTCCCCTGCTCTGCTTCTGGGCTGCCACGAACTCCTTGTGCTTGCTCTGCTGTGCCTTTGTGCTTTGATGTCTCTGCCTTGGGGACAGATAATCATGGACTGAAACTTTGAGCCAAACTAAACCTTTTTCTGAATGGTGGGTGTGAGGTATTTTGATCAGTAACTGAAAAATGACTAATACAGATCTCTAAACCTAACCAGAAAATACCAGCCTTGAAAACTGCCAGCCCCACTCGGCCTATCCTTGCCTTTCCTGCCATTACAGTGGCCTTCAAGTGAGAGAACACTGAGGTAGAATCTGTGCGACAGAGGCCATGACACTGTAGAGCTGTTCTCTCGTTTCCAAGGCTGATTATTTTCTGGTTAGGTCATACTTTCAAGGATACAGGGCTTGGTGTAAATTTCAGAGTTGAAAAAAGAAGCTGAAGAAGGTACTAGAAGGTGAAAAGACCACTTATGTTCCAGGCTGAGGAAAACTAATGTTAAAATGGACATCTTACCAAAAGCGATCTCCAGACTCAATGCAATTACCATTGAATTGCCAGTGACATTCTTCACATAACTGTGAAAAGCAGTGCTAAAAGTCCCTATGAAAATACAGAAAGTTCAGAATAGCCAAGAAGAATGAGATTAGAGTCATCACAATACCTGATTTCACATTATATTCCAAAGTTATTTAACAAAACAGCATGGTACTATCACAAAAATAGAGCTACAGACCAATGGAATGGAATGGAAAATGGAGAAACAGCTCACACACTGCAGACATCTGATTCTTTTTTTAAATGAAAAAATAAAAATGATAATAAACAATTTCACAACAAAATAATAGGTAATTAACAATGGTTAATATATAGTGTATTGCTGTCTTCTAAGTAGTTATTCAGAATACTAGATTATAAGACAGAGGTATAAAAATTATTGAACAATGAAAGCACAAATCATTTTTTGATTAATTAACAGAGGTTAGTAGCATAGTTATCCATATCATATATGTACATATAATATATATAGTCTTTTTCCTTCTTTTTTTCTCCTTTCCCATATCCCAGTAGTTCTTTCCTTTTGAGCAGTTTCTTGGTCTTTCAGTTTCTATTGTACACTTTGGATCTCATTTACTCTTTCAGTTTTTATACTAAGGAGACAATACAATACTTATACAAGCAAGTCTGATTTGTTTTGCTTATGAGTATGGCCTCAAGCTACATCCATTTACCTATAAAAGCCTCAAGTTTATAAATCCCTATAGCTGAGTAGTATTCCATTATAAAAGATTACCATATCTTTTAAAATCCATTCTATGGTTGATGGACATTTGGGTTATTTCCAAGACTTAGCTACTGTAAATTGTGCTACTATAAACATAGGTGCACATACATTGCTGTAGTATGATGTTTTCAGTTCTTTTGGGGAAATACCCAGAAGGGGAATAGCTGGTTTGAATAAGACCTCCAATCCTAATTTTCCAAGGAATTTGCACACTGAAATTCCACAGTAGTTGTACCAGTCTACACTGACGCCAAAAATGGAGAAGAGTTCTTTTCTTTTCCACAGCCTCTCCAGCATTTGCTATTTGTTGATTTCTTTGCTTTTTTTTAAAAAAAATTTTTATTTAAAGAGAAACAAAAGCATGTAAAAGGTAGAGATAATACAGAATTTCAAAAAAAAAGATAAACAATAAGAAACCACTAGTTGATAAATTACATATTGTCCTCTTAGAAATAGTTGTTCAAGTTACAAAATTAAAGCATACAAAGTAGATATTCAAACAGTGAGAGTGTAAACAGCTATGAATACATGAATCTCTACATGTATTTCTATCTTTTCTGTATTAGAGGGAAAAACAAAACAGCAAGACAAAACAAAACAATTTCCTATAAAAATATGAAACTAAAAAGTCATATAAAACCACAGTACAAGGTGATCTACAGTGATTACTGTGTTGTTTCTTATTATCTTCAATAGAACTGTCTATATCATCAGGCATAATTGAATATAGCAGTATAAATTAATATAGCAGTACATAACAATATTAGTAAAAATAGAACATTATAGACAGTATAAAACTTCAAAGGCAGGTAATAATCAAACCAGAGTGGATATTCAAGTGAATCTTGTCATCTTAAGTGCAGTTGCCTATACTCTCAGACTTGATACTATCAATCATGACAGCTTTGAATAAAATCTATCAATACAAAACAGCAGATCTAACAGACCAGATTTGATTATGATCAGTCATGGTAAAACAGTGTAGGCTTTATAGAGCTTTAGATTAATTTAATAGGAAATTAAGGATGATTACCATACTATAACCTGTTATTTTTGGAATTACTGTCCGTGCCCTCAAATCTAGTACAGGTAGAATGACTGGAACAGAATATAATACATCTAAGCAGTGTAGTGTGAGTAATGTGGGTTTTAAATCCTTGTGCACTATTAACAATATATTGTATCAAGGCCATCTATGTTAGAGATTCTAGTTATCCTTCTCTACCTCATTTCTGCTCTGCTATTTTTCTGCCTGTTTGTCTAGTTTTCTCCTTCATTCTACTGCCTGCCCCACTCATTGAGGCCTTTCTGCCACTGTTCCTAAAATGCTGGTATTTTGTTTTCTCTCTCTAGAGTGTCCTTCAGTATTCTTTGTAGGGTTGGATTGGTGGTCACAAACTCGCCCTCTTTGTCATGGAAGCATCTTGTTTCTCCATTAATTTCTAGTGATAGTTTTGCAGGGTACATCAATCTGGGCGGGAGGTTATTTTCTTTCAGGGCTTGGAATAGTTCACTCCAAGCTCTTCTTGATCTGGTGGTCTGTGTCAAGAAGTCAGCTGTGATCCTGATGGGCTTACCTTTATAGGGTAATCTGTTTCTTTACTCTGACAGCTTTTAATATTCTGTTTTTATATTGAATTTCTGGTGCCTTTATTATTATATGTCTGGGTGTAGCTCTGTTTTGGTTGAAGGTGGCTGGAGTTTGGTATGCCTCACATAACTGAACATCATTTTCTTTTCCCATGCTTGGGAAGTTTTCCTTAATTATTTCCATGAATAGCCTTTGTAATTCACCTGTATGTATTCCTGCTTCTTCGTTCACATTTCTTATTCTTTTTTTTTTTTTATCAGTACCAGGGATTGAACTCACAACCTCATGCTTGCAAGGCCGGCCCTTATGCCGCTCAGCTAAATCCCCAGCCCCCACATTTCTTATTCTTAAATTGTAGATTCTCTTGTCATCTTCTAGTCTTTGTATTGTTACTGCCTGTTTCCTTGTTATTTTTAAGAGATCTTTCCTTTCATGATCACACATTGCAAACTTGTCTTCAAGTTTTGATAGTCTATGCTTAGTTTCTTTTAAGGAGTTTTTGCCAGCTTTCAATGGCGGTTTAAATTTCCTGGTAGTCTCTTTGAATCTGCTTCATGTATTCTATCTTTTCTTTATATTCTTTATTGAATGTTTCTCTCCTTTTTTTGTGTTCCTCCCTTCTTCTGTCTGTATCTTCCTGAGAGATGCTTCCTGAGAGCATTTCTTTTATTACTCTACTCACAACTTGCTTCACCTGATTTAATATTTCAGTTTTGAGCTTGTCATCTACAAGGTCCCAAAGATATCTCTTAATGTCCATTGAAGCTGTGTCTGATGTTGCATGTTTGCTGCCCTCAGTCTCCCTTGTTTTTCCCTCTCCTGGATCAGGGCTCTCAGGGTTCTGGGCTGGGGGCCTCCTCCTGCCTCTCTCTCCTGTCATGGCCCTGGCTTCCTCCACACAGGTTACAGTGCAGGTCCCAGCCCCCTTCCCTGTTGGCCACAGGGAGAGGGACCTCTGCCCTGTCATTACTGCTCTTGTCACTGAGATGTAAGCAGCAGCTGCGTATGCCTGCCCTCCCCACCAGGCCGGCCAAACTTCAGGGGCCTTCACCCAGTTAGTGCGTGCTAGGCACAGGGAATTGATTTGGGACAGCTCATTGGGTCCCAGCCAGGGGCATGGCCCTGTCCAAGAAAATCCCATGAATCTGCTCTGGGGTGGAGCAACCAACTGAAGTCACTGTCACTCCCAGTTCAGGCTCCTCCTGCCTGATTCCAATAGGCCACCCATTTGGTCACACCCTTCCTGTGGGGGGGTCTCATTCCCAGCACTGACCGTGGATTAATGAAGGTCCCTTCACTGGCTCTGATCTCCATTGGACTCACTAACCCCCAACTTCAGTGCTGCTGTGCTTCCTGTGAGGGGTGGAGGGAATGAGTTTGGGCAGCTCTGCCTGCCAAAGAGGATTCAAGCTGGCACAAATTCAGGCTGGTGCAAACTTGGCGGGTCACCGCAAAAATGCTATGTCCCATAATTTTTAGCTGTTCCAGTTGTAGTCCCAATATATTTGAAAAGCTTTCTTATGTTTTAATTTCTTTCTTTGTCAAGAGGATCCATCTCCCTCTGTCTGGGTCTCTCCAGGGTGTTTTATTCTGGCATATGAGTTGTTTTTCCTGGGAGGCTTTGTATTTTGTTGCTCACTGGTTGGCCATATTGACTTCTCTCCTGGTTGATTTCTTGAAGATAACTGTTCTTTCTGGAGTAAGATGGAATCCCAGTGTTGTTTTAATTTGTATTTCTCAAGTGACCAGTGATGTTAAATCTTTTTTTCTTTATAGTATTTGCTATTTATATTTCTTTATCTGAGAAGTTGTCTGAATTACTTTTCTCTCATTGCTGGGGCAAAATGCCCAGCACCTAAAATTGAGGAAGGATAGATTTATTTAGCTCACTGTTTGTGGAGGTTACAGTCCATAATCAGCTGGCTCCAAGGCATGGTGGCATGACTGAGGGACAGACAACACTTCAAGGCAGCAGTCTTGTAAATATCCTGGCTCCCTGCTGACACTCTTAGTTAAATCTCTAAACTTCTCAAGTTGACACAATGTATTAACCATAACAGAAATGCTCCCACCATTGACCTTCCCTGTGCAGATCCATGATATACACTTGCATGGGTCTTTGTCATGGCTTCTAGGTTTTCAGCTGAACTTATATAAGTTATTGCCATGGGATCCAGGATATTGGCTGAATTTTCTAGGGCTTTAGTGTTGTGGACCTATTTCCTGCACTTTTTTTATATTTGACCCATTGGGAGACCATCATAAATAATATTATAAATTATGTGTCCTGTATGCAATTGTTCTCCTTGCAACATACCCCTTGGCATATACTTGAAGAATATGGGTCAGCTTACTATAGGTATATCTCCATAGCCATGGTTTTCATGACATAAAATGTTCGTCAACAGCCAAATGACTAAAATTTGTGTATATACTCAGGGAGCATGATTCAGTCATAAACACCACAATTTTCATTTTCAGGAAAAATGAGATGAGATGGAGAGCATTATGTTAAGTGAAATAAGTTAATGCAGAAGGACAAGTATCCCATATTTTCCTTAATATGTAAAATCCAAAAAGGGAATGTTAAAAGTAGAAGGAAGACTATTATTACATGAAAGGAAGACAAGAAGGGAAAGGAGAATAATGAGGGAAAGAAAAAAGTGTTATGAACTATATCACTGTAGAGCACTATGTTGGTATAAACTTATCTCCATTAAGTGAGAAAGCAGGTTACACAGCAGTATATATAATTGCCAGTATTTTATTTTTAAAAATGCATGCATATATATTGATAAAAATTATATGGAATGGTGTTCACTTAAATATTATAATCTGTTTCTAAGAGTGAGCACATTTTTCTTTTTGTTCAATAGGATTTTTTGACGTGCTACTACAATGTGTTTCTAAGCAGCAGATAATTAATAATTGCTAAATGGTATTTCTGGGTTGTATCTCAGTGATCACATGGTAGTCTTGCATGTTTTCAATATGTAGCACCACCAAAAAAAAGGGGGGGGAGACTTCTATATGTGAGATACATGGTTAATTAGCTCATTTCATAACACATATGTACCTCAAAATGTCTTGAATATGTATGATTTTACTTGTCAAGTATTCTCAATTTAAAATATATTGGTTTGAATGCATTACTCTTTTATATATTGTGTGCAACTTGCTGAAATTTTATTTAGAATTTGTTATTTTTACTTTCATGAAGGAGGGTGATCTGTAATTTTGCTTTCTTTCAAAATTTTTGTGATTTTTATAGAATTGTACTACTGATTTTATTTGAATAAGCTACATCTCTGGAAATGTTTGTGTAGAATTAACATTTTTAATTCTTAAATTTTGATAGATTTAATCTGTAAAACCATCTGTGCCTGAAATTTTCTTGTGGAGAGTTTTTCTTTAAGTAGGATTTTAATTTCTTAGTAGGGATAGTAGAACCAGAGACACAAACATGGTGGAATGGTAAGCAGCAGAAAAAGAGCCTCTCTGAGAGGTGCCACCCAGACATTGGAATATAGCAATGTGAGGAAGACAAGAAAGAGGCAAGTGGGTCTTTTGGACCCAGGAAGGATCTGAAGCTTGACTTGAAGCTTATGGAGAGAGTGAAGAGAGAAACTTCAGTGAAGAAGGAAGTAGTTGGTGAAGAAAGTCAGTACTTTCTCCCTGAGATGGGATTCACTTTGTAAAAAGAGAGGTTCAAACCTATGGACACTTGGTGACAGCTGGTGACCCTTGGGGCCTCCATGGAGAGATGCAACAGTGGAGGGAAGCAGAAGACATGTAGATTTGCACTGCCAGCTGGTGGGTGCTGAGCACTCAGTCCACCCACATTTTGAACCTGTGTTCAAAACTCAGAGTTGCTACTGGTTCCATCCAGTGACTCCCAGCTGGACTCAGGATGGTAGGAATGTGGATGGCTGCAGGCCATGTGAATCTGTTCTTGGCCAGAAGATGCAGGCTTGTTGAGATTATTCACTACCCCACCAAAAAGTTACTGCTGGTTTGCTAGCATAGATCAACATGGATCAGGATTCTGTCTCCACACATTGTCTAGCAGTGACAAGCAGAGACAAACCTGGAAGAGGACTCTCTTTCTTGCTCTCTGTTTCATTTGTTGATGTTGTTGGGGTTTTGTCTTAGTTTTTTGTTTGTTTTCTTTTTCCTGTATTGCTTGATCATCTCCGTATGAATGTGAACTTAGTTTCTAGCCTCTTTGTGATTGTTATTCTGTTCTGTTCTGCTTTTTACCTTTTCCTTGTTCTTTCCCTCCAGTCTTCCATGATCCTCTTTGTCTTCTTGTCTTCCATCCTTACTTCGTATCTTTTCCTCCTCTTCTATCTCTCTGAAGTGGTAATTGAATCCCACGTTCACAAGCAGCAAGGCTTCTGTTGTGCTTTGGTGACATGTCTGTAATTCAGCTTAGTCTCTTGCTTGGCAGTGCTCTGCAAAGGTTCAATGCTGTTACTGATTTCCTGTGAGTCCTTCCAGTATTGAGCTGGGATATTAAAATCTCCAACCATAACTGTCTTGTACCAGCTATGTGTCCATTATTTGACGTTTTATGTGTTTTGAAGCTCTATTATAAAATGCATAAACTTTAGAATCCTTTAGTTTTCTTCAAGAATTGGCTACTCTGTCTTTACAAAATTGCTTTCTTTAATCATTAATATTATGTTCTAAAACACACTTCATGTTTTCTATTAGTTATAGCTGCCCTTTGGTCTTTATACTTTCTTTGCTTATTTTAGATAAATTCAACATCTTTATGATTCCAATTTCTCCATTATTTTCTTATGAAAATAGAAGTATATGACTTCTATTTTCTCCCTCTTGAACTATGAATTATTGCTTTATATGTGTCCCTTATTCATAGACCTCATGATACATTCCTATTACTTTTGTTGAAAAGATCAGTCATCTTTAACAGGTTTAACTCTTTTTAGAAAGCATATTTATTACTGTGTAATTACTATGCTTCGTTATTTTTATTCCTTTTTGTAGGTCTATATCCTCATCTAGAGTCATTTTCCTTCTAACAAGATGAATATTTTTCATTGAATGGGTCTGCTGGTGATTAATTCTTTCATCTTTTGGATATCAGAAGACTATTTTTCTTCTGTTTTTGAGGGACATTTTAGCTAGACATAAAATTAGAGATTCTTTCTCTCTTCACTCTAACTTGGAAACTCTTCAGTATATGCTTGGAAGAGCATAGGGCCTGCCTTATTTTTCATTCATCTGTATGGTCACATAAGTAACTGGAACTGAATCCTGGAAGCATGACAGAATCATACTATGAATTATAAACAAATGCCACTTAAGAAATGACTGAAACTAGGCGAACCTCAAGTTGGGTTGTGTATATGCAAAATGTTTTGGTATTTTATTCATCAAACATACTTTATTGTGACTTACAAGTACAGAATTAAATATATGTTTTGTATTTTAATATCAAGCCTTAACTTTCTCTAGAAAATAATAAAAACAATAATAGATAGGGTCCATGCATGAAGTCAATACATCTATCAGTTTTGGCATAAACTATGGTTTCACTTGCTCATGAGTAATGCACCTAATCTACCATCATAAATTACTCTTGCTTTACTCTTCTCTAAATAATTTAAAAATCAATTTCTTGACATATTGCTTCCATAATATCTTTCTTTTTCTTGTTTTATACTCAGCATGTTTTAATTCAGAGTGCTGTGATTCACTCTTTCACCTCTGTTCCAGGAAGCAAATTCTCTTCTTTGAAAGATAGAATTGCTTAGGTTTGCCAATTCATACCATTATAATCTGGGCAGTTTAATGGTAACATGTGTGGGTGGTAGCTTAGTATAAATCAATTAATTACAAAAACTCAATAGAAACATCCTGTGACATTAATTATAGAAATATTTATTCTTCTGGTCTACGTACTGTTTTCCAATTAAAACATTGTCTGTATGAGAGAATAAACAAACTCTAAATGATTCTGGTAAGAACAAATTTATTTTATCTCAATCCACTATGTAAAAAACATTTTCCTTTCTTCTATGTGGATGAAATCAAGAAGAAACATGACAACCTGAGCAGAGAAATCATGGAATGGGCCCCTTGCAATTGTGTGTTGATGTTCCCAGAGAAGGGAGATCTGACGGAAAGGCACCTGCAATGTTAGAGAAACCACTGGCCTGCAGAGTCCTGAGGGTGGTCATGCTGAGCAACAGGCCACGGGATTGCAAATAGCCCACAGAGCTAAGGGTGGAGCTAGCAGGTAGCCTCCTCCATTCAGATGAGGTCAACACCAGTCAGCTTAGGCCCCCAAGCACCTGGGAAGGCCCATTATTACTGTTAATTAGGTGGAATAGACGGTATGCAGTGTTTCTTCATACTGGATAATCACACTCAAAGAAGAGAGGTATCTTCTGTTCATTGAAGGTCGCTCTCATTATATAAATAAACATAGGTGTTTAACTTTCAATGTGTGGCTTTAATTTAACATATTTTCCACATGTTATTTCAATATTTTATAGAAAATATATCTTTGGCTTTTTGATGGCTGATCAAATTTTCAAGAGGGTGAAATGTGTTCAATGATTTCTCTTACAGTTTAACTTACAGTTTCAAAATATTGCTATTTTAAGAGGTTTTGGAATAACCATAACATATCATTTTAAAACCAGCTTATATTGAATATTAGCCTATAATATTGAAAAGTGTCAGGGCAGGGAATAAGTCATTTTCTGAAGTCTGAATATGAAACCAAACCATCTGTAGTGTAATTCTACCTGTGAGTATGCACATTCACACTTATGTACTCACATAATAAATATTTCAAGCTCTGTGCAGAACAAATTATTGTCAAAATCTACTCTGACTACTATTTTTTAAAAGTCTTCTGAATGTTAAATTTAAGAAGCTCATCATTTCTAGTAATTATTTAAATTTTGAAGATTCACAAAAATGGTAAACATTCAGATCATTTTTTATAATCTTATTAAAACTTTCTTATTATGCTGTTAGATTAATATTTTTTTAGTTGTCTTCGAAAGACACAATTTTACCCTTCAGATGTGAGAAAATATCTGATTTGGGAGAAAATACTGAAGGAAGTTATCTCCCCACATGCAAACAAATAGTCAATGTAAATTTTAAGTAGTTAATGTTGATATAATTTTCCCTGAGTCTGGTAGAATATTAAGAGCACTACATTAAGAGCTAAAACAAAAGTAAATGTTTTTCTTTCAACATACAAGCTCTCATCTCCTCTCATTTATTTATGCTTTTAATTCCTCCCCAAATACTCCCTTCTCCTAATCCAGACTTACAGGCTGCTGCTAAATTTCATATCCCTGTCTTTACCACTGAAGTCCCTGGAAACGGTCATCGTTCTTTGCATTCTGTGTAACTTTGCTTAGAGTTAAAGTGTTTGCCTTACTCCAGAATATTTTCTAGTCTGCTAAAATTGGTTCCAAGCACTCAATTTCCAGGAGATTACAATGTAAACTATTATTAGAGATTTATTGAATCATAAAGGACTTCTTGGGAGGTAGACCAGGTAGATAGGACAATGTTGTCTTCAGTGAAAATGCCCGCAGGTCCATCCTCGGGGCTCTTGTTGCCCGTCAAATGTGCATCTGGAGTTCCCTGACCATGCTAAGTGCACGGCCTCCTTAGAAACAGCACACAGTTCCAGAAAGGCAGGAGTCATGATCTACTCCCAGGATAAAGGACCTTTCACTTACTCAATTTCTAGAATTGGCTTCACTATCTATGAAATAATCTACATAGAAATCATGATCAAGAAATTCTCAGAACTCAAAGGAATTCTTATTTCACATTCCTCTTTACGGGAGCCCAGAATTCCAAGCACAAATCTGTATATTTTTGCTCTCCTATGTTTTGCTGTCTGCATTTCAATGAAAATTCTAACAATCTTTAAATATATTTTCCCACCACAGAACTTTTATCCAATCACATAGATGTCTATTTTTTTCTCATAATCTTGTTTGAAATTCATAGCTCATTCATTCAGAATCATTTTAAGCAAATACGTGCTATCTGTTAGGAACACTGCCCTAAATGCTGCAGATTAAAGAACAAATGGAATCTGAAGCCATCCACTCCCCTGATGTATAGGATCTGGTGAAAGAGTCAAGCAAATAAACAACCAGTTGTAACAGTATATCTTACAATGAGAAGGGAATCTAATTAAATTTACAGCTATAGAATACAATGCCTATAGAAAACTGGTACCTAATAAATGTTTGTTTTATGATTGGAATAGTTAAATTCATCCTGTAAAAAAATCATAATCTTTCAAAATGCCTGTGCTGTAAAATTGATATTTTAAAAATTACGAAATCATTAAAAGCATAATAATTCTCTTTTATCGGATAAAATTCCACTGCTTTGAGAAATAATACTAATCCTTAGGAAAGGAGATTGTGGAGAGAGATTATGGATATTTTATGGTTTTTAGGAAAGGATAAATATCATCTTAAACAGTCACAGTAATGAAGAAATGCCAATGGTATTTAAATAAGGCTCAAGCCTTTGGAGGAGACTTTGAAGTACAGACCTGCAAGCTTAGCACCATTCAGCAGAATATGAGGTTTTAAAAAATTCTTTCTTCACGGTCTGTCAAATGATGTTGTAGTGTCACTGATCTATTGATTGGTGGAAGGGCTGGAGGTGGGAGGGAGATGAGAAAGGGAATGGATCCTTTTGAGTGTGAAACTGAAATTTTAACCTTCAAGTCAGTGTTAAGTGAGAATGCATTTGCATCTTTAAAATATGGAGAAATTTCTTCATGTCAATGTAATTATTAATAAATAATACAAAAGAAAAAAGTTTATTAAAATACTGTAGAAAGAATGGGCATTGGTGAATTTATAATCTTACAAAACGATCCAATGTCTCTATGATGGAAAATAATCAGATTCAAGAATATAATACGCTAAATTCACACTAGTTTTTGCACCTTGCTTTCCTTCATATTTATTGTTACAAGTGAGTGCCTGCTTGACTCTCTCATAAGCCACGGCTGATAGTTCATACACAGTTCTAAAAGAGGTAAAATGAAGAATGTGTATAACAGATTCCCCTCCAATTGTGGCAATAAATTGGTGAGAATTCACTATTATGGAAATTAAGCTCCTGCTTCAGACTACAAGCATTTCTTCAAGACTATTTTCAGGCTAGCTTTAGTGGAATTTATCTCATTTACTTTGTAAAGAACATAATGTTAAATAACTGTTCAGTAATAAAGTGATGTGCCCACAGTGTTTGTCAAACAATCATGTTTTCTTGTGCATGCGTGTCCTCATCTGCTTGTGAACATGTGTACACAACAGCAGGCCAAACTGAGGAGAGAAAACTATTAATTATAATTATCTCTGGACTAATCACTTAAAAATACTTTAAATTTTTTTATTTTAAAGAGAATAAAACCAAGCAAAATAAAACAGAATAAAGTCAATCAAAGCAAATCAGCAAAAGTGACACAGGACTTCGAAACAATAGGAAATGAACAGTGATTACCATAATGCTTCTTGTTGTCTTCAAAACATCTGCAACTATTCAAATATAGTAAAAGTCAAACAAAACTGAACAGAATAGAACCAATAAAAATAAATCCAAAATGGCTACAGTAATATATTTTGTTATCTTTGAACTAGCTGCCCATGCTATCAGATAAAGCAAAATAAAAAAAACAAAACAAAACAGAATGAAACCCAATTTGACAAAATGTAAAGAATACAGGACTTCAAAACAAGACAATAGGAAATTAACAATGGCCACCACCTTCAGAAGGAGATTCTCCCATAGAGGCTACATTGTGTATTGTTATCTCCTGAATAGATGATCATACTGTTGGGTTTAGACCTGCAAAGTCAGTGAAACAGTAAACACTACAAGCATTAAACTTTATTTGACCTCAATAGCTAACAATGCAGCCTACGTTTCTCTGGATCAGCCAATCGCTTACAGTGGAGGTGGGGGTGAGGTGGGGGTGGGGTGTTGGCTCTTCTTGTTTCCCAGCCCATGCACTGGAAGGGGCTGGCATCTGGCTCTCCCTCCCAGCGGTCCATGCATGGTGCTGATTGACAGGCAGGGCTTGCTTCTTGATGATTCTTGTTCTCTTCCCCCACACTCTGCAAATGGTCTGATTAATGGTAAAAGGCTGGCATCCGGCTGTATCTCCAGAGGCCTATGCATGGCACCAATTTTCAGGGGGGGCTTGCTTCTCAGTGATTTCTTGCTATCCTCCCCTGCAGAAATCAATGACTCATGGAAAAATAATGTATCTGGCTCTCTCCTCAGCCTGCACATGGTGCCAACTCACAGGGAGGGCTTGCTTCTTGATGACTTCTTGTTCTCTTCCCCCAAAGTCTGCAAATGGTGCTGACTCATTGGAAAAGGTTGGCATCTGGCAGCCCCCTCAGTGGCCCATGCATGGTACCATTTTGCAGGGAAGGCTTACTTCTTGGTGACTTTTTTGTTCTCTTGCCCCACTGGCTTAAACATACTCTAAAATACTTTTTATGCCTCACATCACATGAGAACGCTCAGCTATAGTTTGAGTAAATGTCAACATAAAAGAAGCAGAGATTAAATATAAACTTTGAACAAGGAGTCTTGAAAACAGTTGGATTCTGGATCCAAGCAGAGTCCAGTTTTCAAATTTTGTTGAATATGCAAACACTTTGCTCATGCTTTGGGAGGGGGCTCATTTGTTTTCCTTTGTTTTGTTCTGCTTTCTTGTGTTGTTATTTAGATTTAAAATGGTTTTCTATCACTTGAACCAAAGCAAAGTAGTGATATAACTCTATTTTGAATTACATAGCAATGAATTATTGCCACATAAATCTTTGTCCTAATTTTTTCCATTTCTTTTTTTTTTTATTGTTATGAATACTTCAATTCCTTAGCCAAAGAATCTAACAGTAAATATAGATTATACAATGCCTTTTATACATACAAATTATCTTCTCTGGATATAGCTTTCATTTAGGATTCTGCTCCAAATTTGGCCCACTCTTATTTTCCTAGACCCAGACCCATACTTTGTTCTTCTAATGAAATAGGGTAAACATTTTACATCAGTCCTATTCAAGGAATAAGGCAACCATAGCATAAAGAAAGCATGGATTCTACTGCAGATGAATTGATTTTTCTACTCACAAACACATTTAAACTTCTTACCAGTACAAAAAAGTCTGTTGCCACCTTACAGGTTACTTTTATTTTATTTTATTTTTATATTTTTGGGTAAGTGGAGCTAAGTGACTATAAACTGAGATTGCCAAAACTGAGTCTAAATATATCTTTGGTCCTATGTGTTGATTTTCCTGGGTATTTTGTCACAGAGAAAGACATCTAAGTAACACAGCAAATGTCCCAGTAGTCCTTTATAGCAAAGATGATAACAAAAGTCTGGCCCAGTGCCTGTTCCAAGGTCGAGCATTGCATTTAATTGTTGTTTCTGTTAGTGTCTTTTAATCTTAAACAGTTTTGCTGGGTGTGGTGGCCCACTCCTGTCATCCCAGCACTTAGGAGGCTGAGGCAGGAGTATCGCTGTAAATTTGAGAGCAACCTGAGCTGCAAAGTGAGCCTAATGCCAGCCTGAACTGCACAGTGAGACCATGTCTCAAAAAGACAAAAAAAAAAAAAGGTCTTAAACAGTTTCTCAGTCTGTCTCTACTTTTTATGACTTCTTATTTTTATTGTAAAGATAATAAAACCCAAACAAAAATAATAAAGCCTATCAAATTAAGACAGTGAAAATGAACTTCAAAGTTAAGAACTTCAAAGCAGGATAATAGGAAATTAACACTGGTTACCATAGTATATCTTATCTTTGCAGTAGTTGTCCCCTCCGTCAGACATAGTAAAATCAAATAAGACAAACAGAATAAAATCAATCAAAACTGAACATCCATACAGAAAAAAACAATAAAATGGAACAAAATGAAAGTGAGAATAATATTAGATTTAAAAAACAAGACGTAATGAAGTCCCCCATATTTGCTATATTGCATATTGTTATCTTCCTAATAGATGCTCAGACAATCAGCCCCAGACCTGCAAAGTCAATCAAAAATACAGGAATTCACTTGTTTTTGTACCTCAGTTGCTGCAGGCTCAGCCTGCCCCATGAACACGCTGGTTACTTACCTTTCAAGAGTGGGGGCTGGTTCTTGATTCGTAGCCTATGCTCAGGTTGGTTCACAGGAAGGCCGATCTGGCTTCTCCCTTCCTGTGTCTTGTATGGCTTTCATGGCTTACCAGAAAGAAAAATTGGCTTCATCTTGATAGTGATGTGCTTCGCCCAGAGCCAGCACGGCTTCTGCTGATCACAGGAGGAGTGATCCAGCTTCTGTCTTCCTGCACTCCACATGGCTTGCCTTGCCATTTCCTTATAGTTGATTCCTGGAAGCAAGCGAGTGTGTCAAAGTCTTACTGGCTGCTGTTGCAGCTAAAGGCTTAAGGAAGATCACTCAGCCATGTAACAGGAGGTCAGGGGAGACCACATGTGGGTTCGCACATCACTTCTAGGCTCTGGTGGCTGGTTTGCAAAGTTAAGTCACTAACATGAGGTTCAAAGCTGAGTGTCATAATGACAAGGAATGCAGTCGTTCCTACTACCTTTGTGCCAAATCACTGAGATATTCTTTGCAGAAATGCAGAATCCTCTCTTCCTTTCATATACACCATCCATAGGCCAAAATGTCCAAAGACATATTTGGTTGCCAAGGGTGAGGAATATCCAGACTGTGGAACCAGGGATGTCACTCAGAGCTCTGCAAGTCACAGGACAGGCCCCTGCCCCAATGCAAATTATGCCCCTCCAAAGATCCATGAACAAGAAATGGGCAAAGAGCCGTAATTGATCCAGGGACTCGGTTTATCCTAACCGATCATCTTCTTTCATGGAAGTACTACAGATGTACTGCACTTTTTGGTTTTTACACTCTATTTCTGGGCTCTATTTATCATCTCTTAATACCAACGTTTCCTCAGTCTAAACACAGTCAGTTTGATTACAGTCTTCAGGGCTCCAAATGCGTCCCACTCTTATTTTCCTAGAACTGTATCTAGGTCAGCTCGATTGTAACACTTAATTCACGTAGAAGAGGTGGGTTATAGGATACACATATTTTAATTTTTTCAAAAGTTATCAAATTGGTTTTATTCATTACAATCCTTCCAACAGAGTTTATTCCTCACCTTGATCATCACTTGGCATTTTCAGTCTTTAAATATTTGTGAATCTAAATGTGAACTAGTATTTACTTATTATTTTAATAAGCATCTTTATGCATTATATTATGAAGAGATTATTAATCATTCTGGATTTCTGTTTTACAACTTGCCTGAGTAAGTCTTCACCCATTTTCCTATCCCCTTTTCTAGGGTTTCTTATTATTCCCTTCCTAGGGTTTCTTTCTAGGATCTTTCTTATACAGGGATCTCTATAACTTCCTGGAAGCTATTTTTCCATTTCACATATTGAAATATGATTTAACAACATTTCCCCATGCTTGCAATCCTTATGATTAAAAATATTTTAGAGTTACTTTTTTAGTTTAAAAAATGAATGTAGCTTAACATTCTCGCAATATCACTCGCTAAGAGTTTACTAATTTCACAGATGCCTAGATAATCATCATATGTTATACTTGATCACTTTTTTCACTTTTAATAAGGGTTCATGTCATGATACCACAGCCAGCACTTATGTGTATGAATTCTGGGGAAAATTTGATCAGCTCTTCACTTTTCCTTTTAATTTCCATCAAGCACTGATCTTCTGTGATAAGTTACATTGGGTTATACTTATTTTTATTCCATTTAAAGTGTTCATATTTCAACAAATTATTTTAAAATAGAGTGTGATAGAATTTTCAGATTTTCACTTTCCCATTTATTTTACATAGAACTGAGTGGTCCCTTTCTAATTTGTTGATTCAACCCATGCTTATTTCATACCCTCTGAATGTCAAGCAGTATTTTAATTGCAGGAATTACACTAGGATACAGAATAAATTTAATCCCTGCCAATAAGAAGCTTTATAGAGAAATGGAAAATGATAAATGAAATAATATGCAAAATATATTACCAATTGACAGTGCCTAATAGAATTCATAGCATAAGAATGGCTCAGGTTGAAGGCTGATCACAACAAAATCTACTAAATTACAGTGATTAGAGGACTGAAACTCTGGATCAGTCCAACCTGTAATGAGAAGAGTCTGGAATGTGAGTTCAGTCATGTGGTTAATGATTTGATCCATCATCTCTTAATAATAAAAACCTGCTAAAACTCTGGAGCTCCTCAGTGGAGCTCCTGGTTAAGGAACACACTGATGTTCTAGAAATGGACATAATCCACATAAAATGTGTGAAAGCTCTACACTGTTCCACCTGCCACCCAAATCCAGAAGCTTCTCTTCCATTTGGCTGATTCTTAACTGTCTTTATAATAAAAACATACTTGCAAATATGAATTCTCTGAGTGTAGTAGTCACTTGCTCCTCACTGGGACAAAATACCTAACACCTGTTAATTATTTTGGTCCATGGTTTCAGAGGGTTCAGTTTATGGTTGGCTTTCACGGAGGCAGAAAATCATGGTAGAAGGACCTAGAAGAGGGAAGTTATTCAGCCCATGGCAGCAAGGAAGCAGAAAGACAAAAGGGAGGAGAGAGAGACAAAAATATGCCCTCCTAGGTCATGCCACCTACTCCAACTAGGTCCTGCCTCCTAATAGCACACTTAGCTCTGTGCTTACCAGTGGATTAATTCGCCAACAAGTGTAGCATTCCATGATCCAATCACCCTCTAGCATCCCTACCTCTGAACAAACACTTTTATTGAAGTAACTTTTCCAGACGTTTTTCTTTCCTACCTACAGAAATTCATAAAGAGGAAATCTGTGGGCTTGTTCTTCCTACTGCAAAGTGAAATATGGCAAATATCCAATGGACATGACTAGTGTAAGTAGCAAGCCTGGAGGATGTCAACACAAAAACTGCTTTTTAAGTCATCATGTTTCACGTTCGGAGATCGATGCATCTTAAATTCATTTAACCCAGTTTTTTCAGCTGTTTACAAAATGCAATGTATGGCATTTATTTAAAAATATAGGAAAATAAATCCAGATATAAACAGTATGTCCATAAGATTGTTATAGCAGCTCTAATTACAATGAATTCAGTGATTCAAATTTTGTTGCATTATGAGTATAATGCTCCCAGTATTTCAGAACTTATGGGTCTATTTATAATGATTTTGGTCTCTCTAAACAAATCTTTAGCATGGAGACTAAAGCCAGAAAACTAAAGATCCAAATTATACCACCCAGAATGCCAATGCAACTTTCTTTTTCATTTCCCAAAGCATAATAAAACTAAGAATCTAGAAAGACCAGCTAAATATGATTATTTTTTATTTTTAAATATGTAAAATTTAATTTTTAAAATTTCCATTCTTTGATATCTTGAATCACATGTGCAGAAAGTTGTAGTAGAAGTATTTGAAGCTGGTTTTATGGCAAAGAGGAAGGATTAGAAAGAATTAAAATTACAAAAAGAAATTAAGACAACATAAGACCTTAATTCTTGTATGACACAACAGAAAAAGCTCCCTTATTTGAAAAGAAGAAGCTGTTATGTATTATGTTTAAAGACTGAAAGATAAAACTGTCAGAAACAAAGTACTGCATATTAACTTGCTACTTGTAAATCTCAGGTAGCAAAGGGAACAGACGCTGAAAAATTTACTCTTGTTACTAAGTAACATTAGCTCACTGAGAACCTTCATTTCCTCTAAATTTTAAAGAGTATGTTGGCCTCGTTTATATATAACATTAGCCTCTTTTGCACAAAAACTCTGGAACTTGAATAATTTTTCCTCTTTTCCTCTCAACTATTGAAGGCTTTCTGTCTAATTATTAATACTATGAAAGCCATGGAGCTCTAGTATTTTCATTATAAAAAAAAAAAAAAAAACCTTCTTCCTAACAGTACTAAAAGTTTCTTTAGGCTGGATGTTTCTGAAGTTTCTTCTCATCCAAAAAGAAATCCTGAACTGATATCTCCATCATTTTCAATTTAGGGATGAGAAATTAGTATATATTCTATTTAGCAGGCGTTGGAAGCATTAACTTCGCCTGCTCAGTAAACATAAAACTTATTAACTGCCAAACAGGCTTCCAAACACTTCCTGACTGCTCTCAGTGACAGTCAGAAGAGACCCCAACCAAAGCTCAACCTCAGCGTCTTCTTGGAGTCCAGCGTCCTTTCGTGGGGCGTCTATGCTTCAGAGTTCCTCAGGATTGGCTGTGATCTCCGGCAAGGGTCCCTCTGCGGTTTCCTATGTTTTGAAGGGCCGTTTTTGTGGAGGGAAATGCTTAACAAAACGACATCAATTATATTAATGGTATTTCAAGTATTTCAAACAGCTTGGCCAGCTTCCATTTTAGGTTGTTCCTACCTCAGTCTTACCATGGAGGAGGCTATAAATTAGCCTTTCCCCTGCAACAGTGAGGCGAATTTGATTTAAAGATGCCTCAGGTTGACCATTTACCCCCAAAGTGACATGAAATGCTGTCTTTCAGTGTGTGGTATCTATTCTTCATGAACGCCTTCTTTGTAAAACTACAACACTGAAATTTTCTTCTTCTTTGCCTTATCTATTATCTGCCTCTCTTTTCCTGGATATATTATTTCTCTACGATTGCATCTTGGTGGTAATACGTGAGGCCCCCAGATCTCTAAATTTATTTTTATAGTTTCCACAAATTCAAATAACCTTGTGAAATTATATTAAAGGACAATCGGCATTCCTTCATAAAGTGAGAATCATAACAATTATTTATTTTGAAGTAATTTTCCAAAATTCTGTCTTTTAAATTTTTTCACTCTTGTGGTTTCAGTGAACTTAGAAGTCTCTTTAATAGTGGTATAATATTTTCCTATCCATTAAAAAATACTCTAGTGAACTAACTATTAAATTTTTGATACAATACACAATCTCTTACTTTAAACAAAACTTTATATTCTTTAAGTGTGCTTGTGGTACACTTGTGTAAATTATTTTTACATAAGTAAACAGAATTCAATAGTGTTATTTTGTTTTTGTTGTTTCAAATATTTTCAATATTTTCCAGAACAAGAATGCAGTTTAAGCTTTTAAAAGTAAGAAACAGAAAGATAAGAAAAAGAGTTATATATTTTTCTTTTATGACTCTGGCAAGACTATAACCACAAATATCCATGACTAATGATTATTTTATTTACAGAACTCATGTACTAAAATATGTGATCTCTACAGTCATATACAGAATTCCAATAACAATTTTTCCTGTTTGGAGGAAAGAAAAAATATATCACTATAATAATCCGTAAAAGTAATTTTACAGCCTACATTATTTAGAGGTGATTTTGCCTTTACTGAATTATCTTGGCTGTTCACTCCAGGAATTTCTAGAAAATCTTATCAAGTTATTAATAGAAAAGGTTTATTTACCAAGCTTTACTTAGAACTGATGGAGTTCTACCACCAAACATAATCACTGTCATGATTAATAGAATTAGGAAAAATAATGTGTGAATTGCCCATTGGTTTAGAGAGAAGAAACATGGATCAACTCTCTTGACAAGTGCCACAATTACAGTGCAGGGCTAAGACCTCTCTGACACTGAGCCCTAGGTTTACATTCCTAGCTCCACACGGGACACTCCCCACCTCACACTACTGCATTTGTGCCAACCCTTGTACACGACAGTTCTGCTCAACAACGGCAGCCAGATTTGTTGTCATCCTCTTCTGGAAATGCTTCATTGTAAGGACTTGATCAGTATCTTCTACACAGGAAGTGAATAAAAAGAGTTTTGCAGAGGCCAGGAGAAGGGAGGAGGTGAAGGAATGTAAAGGAGGAGAGTAAGGCTTGGGAAGGTGCGGGAAGGTGCAGTAAGATGCAAGCAGAGAAGCAGAGGGGAACGAGCTCCTTGAATTTCTGAGTTTCCACCGAAGGATAAAGAGCTTATGGAAGCATATGCATTGCCAAGTTCAGTCAAGTCCAATGGGAAGTCGAAGAGGGCAAGGATACACGTGTCCACTTTGCTTTAGAATCCACGGTCAAGCTTGCTTCTTACTACTCACATGCACACGCACACAAACACACACACAATCGTGGTATGATTACTAATTTAACGACTTACTGATTGGTGAATTTTAACTAAGGATGACCATGGTCTCCTTGGAAATTAGCTTTGTAGTGGTGTTCAGCTATGCAATCTTATTGTTTGTTAATGGCTGTTCTTATGGTATTCTGCTGCTGTAGCTTGGAGAACTGTTTCCCACAGGTCCGTGCGTTAAAGATGTGGGCTCAGCCAATGGTGCCACTGAGAGGTGGTAGAGCCTTGAAGGGTGAGGCCTTGTGGGTGGAAGTTAGGTCACTATGGTGGGGCCTTGCCACAGTGTTGGGGCCCAGTCCTGCTCTCACTCTTTTCAGTCCCAGCTGTTCCGAGGTAAGCATTTTCCTCCCCTACGCACTCCAACAAGATGTGCCCAAAGCCAAAGAACACACAAACTGCAGCCTCTGAAACTACGAGTCCCAAACAACTCTTTCCTCCTTAAGAATTATTTATCTCCAATATTTTGTTATCGTAACATCTAAGTCAACTACTAACATTTGTTTTGAATTTTGACTTTATGCTTTATCCCAGGAACATATACCTTTCTCCAAGTACTATTCACTTTCAAGCCATGAGAAACCTACACTCTGAGTTACTTTAAAGTAGATAGACTGGTTTGTAATAGATCTTCTTTTCTAGTAAAAACCATAGCATTTCCAAATGACTTTTTCCTTAGAAAACATCTTTAGAGGTGTAGGTAATTGGTGTGTGAGAAAGTCTGAAAGAGATTTCAGGATATGAAGTTTGGCGAAAACAATAGATTATTTGCAAAGATCTTAACACATATCTGGAAAGAAATATGGCAATGGTTTTAGAAGATTCTTAAAATTTGTCTGAAAACATCATCTGGTATGTCTTTGGGTTCAGAAACCTGTAGTTTTAAAAACTATATTTACCTGTGTGCATGAGTGTGTGTGTGTTTTACTGGTGAGCAAACCAAGGCTCTCCATACTGAGTTATATTCCCACCCCCCGCTTTTTTTTTAGTTTTGAGACAGAATCTTACTGATTTGCTAAATTTCCCAGGTTAGGATTGAACTTGCAATCCTCTGCCCTCAGTCTTGTCCAGTGCTGGGATTACAGGTGTGCATCATGGCACCCAATTAATTATATCTACCATTAGAGTAAATGTGATTATAAATGAGATACAAAACAAGAAGCTGTATCAAGTAACTTAAATACCTGTTTGTTTGTTTATTAAGGAATAAAATTTGACCAATTTTTGCTTAATTCTCTGAGGGGGGACCATCCAGGAGACACTGAGCTTCATCGATCTGTTAGAGGAAGGAGTGACTAGACCACATTGAAGTTTGAGTACAGGACATGTTAAATATCTCACACAGTCAAAATGTCACAACCTCTCAGTGCATGAAAACAGTGTAGAATCTCTTCTATCACGTGGAAACCCTCTCTGCCTACTGTCTTGTGTACTAGCATTTTGAAGAAAATGTTAGTCTCAGTATACTTATCCTGCACTTGAAGAACTAAAGCACAGAGCAGTCGGGCAGGCTGCCTCGGGACAAACAGCCAGCAGATGGTCCAGGGCTTTGGATCCAGAAGTCTGTCACTAGCGTTCTGGTTCGCAAGTCTGCTGTTTTGATTGTCATGAATACAATATTTTCGAGCCAGGACTCTTTTAATGTCCATTTCAAAGAAAAAATAAAAAGAGGAAATTTGTAGAGGGGGAAACTCAAAATATTCATGTAAGCATCTGCTATTTTCTTTGCTTTTAGTTTTTAAAAAGCTATATTATATATTTGTCATTGACAGTTATACTAATTAACATTTTAATACGAATCTTGATTATTCTACTTAGTAGCAGGTTATTTCTTCAGTCTGAGATTAATCCCTTGTATGTTAAACCAGTTACCTAGGGGGATTTTGATGAGGTTGAAATTAGTTGACACATACCTAGTGCATGGTCAGCAATCTGTCCTCAGTAGATGGTCACTGTGGTACTAGCGGCAGGAGTGATCGTGTCCTCTCACTTGCTCTGTTCTTTTTCACTCTGTTCTCAGAGTGGAAGTTTTTTGAATGACCCAGTAGCTTCTGACTCTGAGGGACTTTTTGTCTGGGCTGCAAAATTCAGGCCCAAAGGAACAATATATCCAAAGGAACAATGGTCTGGGAAATGATTCGTATGGAAAAAGCAGATAATTTCATCTGCAGAAAGTGAGTGCTGTGACAGAGAAGGCCGAGAAGGAAGAGGGGAAGGTCAGATTAGAAGATCTGGGCAGCTACTGGAAAGAGGATTCTCTTTATCCCAACATACAGCCACTGGAAGAGGTTTACACAGAAAGGCGTATGCACGCTAGACTATCACTTGACTGCAGCGTGGAAAGCCGACACGGAAGGGCAACGCGATGGGAACACAGTCAGTCCAGAGGTGTCTTCAGGGTCCAGGGAGGAGCAACAGGGTCTGAGCTAGGAAGATTCTCTAGGAGACGAGCTGGTGCTTTGGGGTGCACTCCATCAAGAAAGGATTCCATGGTAAACACGGTTTCCTCAGTGGCACCTCCTTTCCAATTATCCATTGTCCCCAGTTGTTGAAATCCACAGGATCACTTTTCTCAAGGAATACACTTATAGTTTTCTAAGACTCCGTATTTCAATGGACTTGGTAAAAAGCAGACACTCTCATAAAAATACTTCTTTGAAAAACAGATTAAAAATTGTAAATTGCTGAATAAATGTGAATCTTGTGTCCAAATGTATTCATTACAATGTAAACAATTAAAAACGTTGTGGAAGGTCCAATGGCTTTTTAACTACTTGACCTATTTTGAAAGTCAACTGTAATTTTTATTTATTGCATAAACACATTAATTTTAAGTTCCTTTCTTGTGCAGTTTTTACGAGTGACATTATAAAGGCTAAATTAAGTTTTGTAACATACTGTAACTATAGAAATCGGTACTACAGTCATCATTTTGACTTGCAAGAGACTATATTGAGTTTGAACTGTAGCAGATGTACATTGTAATTCCAGCCTCCATATTTGTTTCTGGAATCTCACTTCCCTGGCTGCTAATGAAAGTAAGGATGGCCATTTTGAATTTCATATTGGAGTAATTAACACATGTTAAAAGCCCAGTTTGTTGCCTATAACAAAACAGGGATTAGCCTTACTTACAGATTACTGGGCAGATGGAAGCTAAACTTGAGACCTTATTTTGCCATGAATCCTTCACAATAAGCAATGTAGTCCATTCTTAGATGCAAGATTTAAGGGATGTATGACAGAAATGGTAAGAAAACAGTGCTGAGGTGAGTGAGATGAGAGTAGGTAACATTTTTGCATGTATTTCCTCACCTGAGAGTTCTTTGTTGGTGGAAAAGAAGAAAATAATATTGAAAGCTCATATGTATAAGATAAGTTTAAAGCTTTATAATTTCTTTAAGAATTAGACTAATCTCATCCAAGAGAGCTGGTTTTTTTTTATTGGTGCATTTTGGATATACATAATGATCACATTCATCACAGGGAATTTGTGCCTGTACAAATATATATGTGTCTTGATTCTTCTTTATTCTCCCTTTCCTCTCTCCTCCCCCAAACTCTCTTTCCTTCCCTTATCACAGAATCTGTTTCCATTGTTTCCTTCTATTCTCTTTTTTCTGTTCACTTCCTTCCTTTCCCACTACCCTTCCCCTGCCAGTTCCCCTTTCCTTTTGAACAATTTCTTCCTATATCCCAATATCTATTACATATTTTGGTCCTTATTTATGCTTTCAGTTTCCCACACCAGAGAAGCAATATGGTATATAAACATGTGTGTCTGTTTTATTTCACTTAAAAGTATGATCTCAAGGTGTATCTATTCAGCCATACATGTTTCAAGTTTATCCTTCTTTATGGGAGGGTAGTGCTCTGTTCTATAAAAACCTCACATCTGCTGGGGATTTCTCAGTGGCATAAGTGCCTGCTTGGCAAGCACAAGGTCAAGAGTTTGATCCCTGGTGAAAACACACACACACACACACACACACACACACACCCCAAGAAAACAAAACCTCACATCTTTATCCAGATTAGGTCTGCTTCTAAGATTTAACTATTACAAGCTGTATTGAACTGTATTGCTGTATGTGTCACTCTGGTATAAAGTTTTTAACTCTTTCAGCAAGACACGAAGAAGTTGAATAGCTAAATCAAAGGAGACCTCTGGATAGAGTTTTCAATTGTCACAGTTACACCAGTCCACACTCCCCCTAGCAGTGGGGAAGGGTTTCTTTTTCCCCACAGTCCTGCCAGCATTGGTGATTCATAGATTTTTGTTAATTGTCATTCTTTCTAGAGTGAGATGGAATCTTAAGTGTTGTTTTACTTTGCATTTCTTGAATGACCATTGATGTTGAACATTTTTTTCATATATTTATTTGCTGTTTCTATTTCTTCATCTGAGAAGTGTCTATTCTTTTCAGAGGCCCATGTTTGAATTGGGTCTTTAAATTTGGGTGTCTGATTTTTTGAGTTCTTTATATATTCTAGATATTAGTCTTTTGTCTGAGGAACAATTGCCCCAAACTTTTCCCCACTGTGTGGGTTGTCTCTTTATTCTGTTGGTGATTTCTTTTGCTGTGCAAAAGCTTGTTAATATGATAAGATGCCAGTAGCTGATTCTTTGTGATATTAGAGTTTTGTTAATAGAGCCTTTACCTATACTAGTGATTCAAGACTTCTACCTATTCTGTCTTCCAGCAGACTCAGTGCTTTTGTTTTAATACTTAGATCTTTGATTCCTTTCAATTTTAGTTTGGTGTGTGGTGAGAAGTGTGGGTCTAGTTCTAATCTTCAGTATGTGGAAAGCCAGTTTTCCCACCTCCATTTATTAAAGATGCTATCTTTTCTTGTAAAGGGATTTGACTCCTTTGTCAAAGAAAAGGTGCCTAAGAGTGGAGTTTTTTCTGCATCTTCTAGTCTGTCTCATTGATCCTTTGGTATGTTTCTGGTTTTGTTTTATTTTGTTTTCTGTAGTGTCATGCTGTTTTTATCACCATAGCATTGGAGAGTAATTTCAAGTCAGGGATTGAGATGTTGTCTGCCTTGACTTTGCTGCTCAGGTTTGCTTTTGGTATTGTTTCTCATCTGGTTTCAAAGGGATCTTAGGATTGTTTCTCTAATTCTGGGAGCTATGATATTGGCATTTTGATCAACATTGAGGCAAATGAATAAATCATTCTCCCTTGGATCTGTTTTTTTGTGTTTGTTTTTGTTTTGCCAACACCATGCTGTTTTTGTCACTGTAGGTCTGTAGTATAATTTCAGTTCAGGGATTCTGATGCCCTCTGCCTTGCATTTGTTGCCCAGAATTGCTTTTTATTTTTTAGGTCTCTTCTGTTTCCAAATGAATTTTAGGAATGTTTTCTTTAGTTCTGTGAGGTATACTAATGTTATTTTGATTGGGATTACATTACATCTGTATAACAATTTTGAAACTGTGGCTATTTTCACAACATTGGTTCTTTCTAACTATGAGCTTCCTATTTTCTGAGATCCTCTTCGATCTCCTTTTTCAGAGTACTGCAATTTTCCTTGTATAGATCTTTTATTTCCTTCATTAGATTGATTTATAGATATTTCATTTTTTATGCTATTGTGAAGGGTGTGATTTTCCTCATTTCTGTCTCACTGAGTTTGTTATTTGCATACAGGAATGTTATTAATTTTTGAGTGTTGACTTTATGTCCAGCTATGCAATTGAATTTGTTTACTAAATCTAGAAATCTTTTGGTGGAAGTTTTTTGGGTCTTCTATGTAGAGTATCATATAACCCACAAATAATGATAGTTTAACTTCATTTCCTATCCCTATTCCTTTTATTTCTTTCTCTCATCTAATTGCTTAATTAATTTTTGTTGTCCGATATTGATCTAATTCAGGTCTATATTGAATACAATTGGTGACAGTGAACATCTTTGATTTGTTCCTGACTTTAGAGTAAAAGCTTTCAATTTTTGTCCATTTAATATGTTAGTTGCTGATTTGTCATAGATGGCTTTTATCACATTGAGATAAAGACCATCTATTCTAATTTTCTGTAAGATTTTTTTAAAATCATGAATGGGTGTTGAACTATGTCAAATGCTTTTTCTGCATCTACTGAGATGATAACACAGCTTCTGTCCTTGGTTCTGTTAATATAGTGTATTACATTTATTGATTTACATATGTCAAACTGTCACATTCTTAGGATAAACCCTACTTGGTCATGCTGAATAATCTTCTTGATGATTCCCTGAATTCTATTTAACAGTATCATATTGAGGACTTTTGTACTTGTGTTTATTGGGGAGATTGACCTATAGTTTTGTTTGTTTTGTTTTGATTGGAACCTTCTATGGTTTTGGAATTAGGATAATGCTTGCATCCAGGAATTATTTTGGGAATATTCCTCCCATTCAGTTTCATTGCACAGTTTTAGCATTAGCAGCATTAGATCTTCCCTAAATTTCTTATAAAATTCAACAGTGATTCCATCAGGACCTGGATTACTTTTTGTTGGTAAGTTTTTTTTATTACATTGTCAATTTCACTGAATGATGTTGGGTTATTCAGAATTTTTATATCTTCTTGATTCAGTTGTGGTAATTCCAGGTTTGGAATCTGTCCATTTCTTCTGTGTTTTTTAACTCATTGGAATACAGGTTCTCAAAATAGGTGTAATAATTTTATGCATTTCCATAGGAACCGTTGTGATTTCACTCTTTTTATTCCTAATTGCTTGAATTTGAGACTTTTCTTTCCTTTTCTTATCAGATTGGCTAAGGGTTTATCAATTTTATTAATCATTCAAAGAAACAATTCTTTGATTCATTGATTCTTTGTATTGCTTTCTTAGTCTCAAGTGTCCAACTTTGACTCTAATCTTCATGATTTCCTACTTCCTATGAGTTTTGGGCTTGACTTGCTTTTCTTCTTTTCAAAGCCTGAGGTTCAGTACTGAGGTTCATTTGAGTTTCCTCTGTTTTTCTCATATGGAAACTCACCGTGATAAATTTTCCTTATAGAACTGCCTTCATTGTGTCCCATAAGTCCTGGTATGTTGCACTGATAATATCATTTAGTTGTAGAAACTGATTTCTTCCTTAATGTTGCCTGTGACCCATTGTTTGCTCGGGAGAGTTTTAAATTTTCATGCATTTATAAAGTTCCCTGGTTTCTTTAGCCATTGATTTTCAATTTCATTGCATTATAGTCTGATAATACACATGGAATAATTTCTTTTTTCCCCTTTTTTTTGGTTTGTTTTCAGTTTTATTTTTAAGTCATTTTCCTGCACTGACGAAGATGATTTGGGGTTTTTGTTTTGTTGTTCATTCTTGATTTCGGTGGGAAGGCTGAAGGAAACTTCACGTTTTGGATTTACACACACACACACACACACACACACACACATCTCACCTCACCTCAATTTAAAAACAAACAAAAACCCACAAGATCAATAAGGAAAAAAGGGTGAAAGCAAATTATTTTTAAGATCATGACACATAAAAACTCTGGTGCTTCTCACATTCTAAAGTATATTCTTTGTTACTCACACTGGATCTTCCTAGTGCACATACTTTCAGTGGGACTTTTAATCTCCTGGATATCTGTTTGAATCTGTTTCATGAATTCTGCTTCTTTCTTGTGTTGGGTATTCATGGTTTCCATCATTTTCTTAAGCTCCTTTAATTTTTATCTGTGTCTTCTCTAGGTTCACTTGCCATGGCCTCCATTAAGGCCATTATTGCAGAAGTTGGCTAAGAAGTTATTCCTGATTTGACTTTTGTAGAGCCTCATTCATCTGCTTTATTACTTCCACTGTTACCACTTCCTATTCTCCAATAGGGGCTTTCAAATCATCTGACCTCCTTGCCCCCTTAGTTTGCCTTTGGAAGTCTGAAGTTGCATCTCGCTTAAGTGTCTTTTCATTTTCTACTTTTTAAAGCTTATTTCCTTGTTTCCTTGGTTGATGCTTATAAATTGCTTATGGCAACTAACTTTATCATTAGTATTTAGAACCCTTAAGAGATGGCTACTTCTCAGAGTTGTCTTCCAGATGTAGCTGGCATTTGGGTTTTGAGGTCAATTTTTTTTTGAAAGATATTACCTCAAATCTCTCTTCAGATCGTGACTGGGTCCTGGGGACCCGTTTCCTCCTTCCTCTCTTCTTTACATTGCTATATTCTAATGTCTAGACAACAAATCTCAGAGGGGCTTTTTCTCTGCTTCTCACCACTCTACCATCCCAGAAGTTTTCACAAATGGAAAATATTTTGAACACAGCCTTGGCTAAAATGCAGACTGCACTGTGTAATTTAACACAAATTACAACATAGTTCTTCAAGTTTCCACAGTGGTTTTTCCTGATGGGGTCACTGTGTCCAGAAGCTTTACTTACTGAGAGACAAATCTCCTTCCATGTCACCATGGGAGTGGGAGTCTCTCTCTGCCCCGTAGACCTTCTCTTGCTACTCTAATTGCTCCTGAACTGTAGGTTATGGAAAAAAACTCTCCTTGTGTCTGCTGCCTGCCTCTCTATGCCTATCAGTGTGCATATGTCCATCTGTAAGAGATCTTGGTCACTGACCAGTTCCATACCCAAGGCAGCTCTTTAAGGATTTTCAAAGAAAAAATGATTTAAAGAGATCAAAAAGCTTTAAATGGTAGCAAGAAGTCACAGAATTGCACACTGTCTTTTAAAATTGGTAATGAAGTTCCTGTTGATTTGCCTAACATTTGCAGTCAGACTATAAAGCCAGGAAAAAAGGGCAAAGTTGATTCAAAACCAGTGGATTAATTTACTTTTAGCCAATTATAATTAATACCATATCAGGGCTGTTTACATTGCCGCTGTCATCCATACACATTAGCACCAGGTTAATGTATGAACCTCGAACCGAACGATGGCTTGCATAAATCTCCAGTGCTGTCAGACAGCAAAGTCCATTGTCTCATCCTTGCTTGCTGGGAATAACCTTTGATCTTCAGATCGACACTGAAAATAATTACTGACTTTGGCCAAACCAGGGTTAGGCACTTCAGTGCTGAGTAGCTGTGCAGCTGGAGACAGATGTGCAATTCTCTCTGCACAGATCTTGAAGGATCATCCCTGATCATTTATATCATGCTTGTCATTCGTTTAGCAGAGGCCAAATGTTTTTCTTTGTAAACCTGTGTAAAACATTCTCAGAATTTCAAACAATAACAAATCAGTGCTGCATGTGGCCAAATGTAAAATGGAAACCTCCCATATGTCCAAATCAAAAAGTGCTGTTGTCAGAAAACAAAAGCTGAAGATTGTACATGTATGCAGAGATGCATATTAATACACATTTTCAGGAATTTGTGCAAGAAGAGAGTAATATTCAGAGAATGTGTCAAATATTTCAGCAGGAAGAAAATAAATAGGCATTCTTATCCCTAAGGAAAAGGAAAAGTATTTTGTAAAATGTTGTTTCATGAACGTAATTTTTGTTAAACTTGAGTTTTCTCTTTTATATACATTAACATCTTTAGGAAGATAATCCAAAATATTGAATATCTCATGTGAAATTATATATTTACCATTGATAACTTTAAATGGCATTTGTTCAATTAAAATCATTTGTTTATTCAGAAAATACTATTTAGAGTATTAAGTCCTAGGCACAGAACTGCTCTGTTTTCAAACCATCAAGTTCACTTTTTTTATTTCCCCCATTGTCTTTTCCTGAAGTACCACGGCTGGGACCCAGGGCTTTGACACAGAGTGTTATCCCAAGGCTTTGTTTTATTTTCTCTTTTGTAACAGGGTATTGGTAAGTCTCTAAACTGCTCAGGCTAGACTGAAACTTGAGCTCTTTCTGCCTCGCCTTTCCAGAGTGCTGGAATTGCAGGCATGTGTGATTCCACCCTAGCTGCAAGACAGAAACCAGACAGTCTATGACTTCGATCTCAGATCGATGGATACAGACAGACACTAAGGAGAAACGGCAGGCACTAGGTGAGTGAGTACTTGCTCTAACTTCAAGTTGCGATTGAGCTTAATGAGACCCTGAAGCAGAGGAAGGTGACCCCTGAGAGTGACAAGGGCACGAGGTCCCTGCGCAGGGGATGGTCCCTTAGCAGGTGTCTTTTGATATAAGTCTCACTGTTGAGCAAGAATCAGTCTCACAAGCACAGATATACACAATTAAAAGCCGAATGGAATGAGCAGCAAGCACAAGGTGCAGGGCGGAAGTGAGGCTTGTGTCTTCCCGGAAGGCAGAAACCTGGGGAGAGAGGAGAGAGGAGTCAGAGGCAGCGGAGGTGCCTGTGCTCACCAGGACTGGCAGCCACCAGCTTCGTTTCTTTCTAAGAATGTATTTTTCTCTTTTCCATTTTTTTTTTTTTTTTTTTGATACCAGCGATTGAACTCAGGACCTTGTACTTACCTGGCAGGTGCTTTGCCACTGAGCTAAATCCCTGGTCTTTTCATTTTTTTAGTGTATGTTTGCCGTACAAAATGAACGCTTCCTCAAGGGGAGCTTGTACTTGTACCTAAGATACCTCATTCCTGTTTTCTCACTCTGCTTCCCTCACTGTAGCCATTCTTCCCCTTCCCACTTATAAAAGCTCTGTTTCCATTTTTTCTTTCAATTCTTAAAAAACAAACAAACATAAAAACCTTTTCCTTCCCTTCTCTCTTCCCTTTTTTCTGTTCCCCTTCCCATCTGAACAAGTTCTTTCTTTAGAGCACTGGTCCTAGAAATATAAGGGTTCTCTCCTTTTAATGATCAGGAAAAAATAAGTATAATCTGCCTATTTTAACAACAACAACACACTTAACAAACTCCTCTTATTTTGGAAGTCTGTGTGTGTGCCTGTGTCTGTGTGTCTGTATGTGTTTATCTGTGCTGTGTGTGTGTGTGTGTTCCAGCCAAATATTTTCTGCCTGTCTCCTGAGGCTATTGTTAAACACATAGCTAAAATGGAAATTTCAGGTTAAATTTCACAACTGTCAAAAATCTCTTGGGTCTGACTTTTACATTTTATTGAGTTTGGCTCCTGGATGGGCTCATTTGACAGGGCTGATTTTATTCAGGTATCACATAGACATAGACTAAATATGTTCGCAGTATTTCAGGAAACCTGTTGTTTTTGTTCCCGTTGTTCCCTGAAGTTTAGCCCTGTTCTTTCTCCCTTGAGAAATGACCATCCAGAGGTCACCGCTCACTTGAAACCAGCTCATGACTGACTTATTATTTTAAGCCTTAGCAATAAATTTCCCAAGAAATTAATAGCATTTTACTAAAGAATCCATTATATAATAGTGTTTCATCTTTCTGCAGTATTTTTAATTCTGATTGAAATCTCCTGCATGATTTACTTTAAAATCTGGAAAAATACACAGAAAATCCCATTGATTCTACCATGCTTAATATTTTGTTTTCCCTTTGCAGGTATCATATTCTTTTAAAATCAGTCTACCTACTCTTTAGTATCTGTTTAAAGTTTTTAAACTTAATTTACTGTGGATGTAGTTTTATACTCTTCTAAGACAAGAAATTATAATCTATTGATGAGCTACAATATACATAACCAATAGCTTATAGCCAGATATTAACATTTTCTATATTTTCCTTTTTGTAAGAAAATTTACAAAAAATTTACAAATTTCTTAGCATATTTATATAGGGTCACTTAAGGCACAGTTTAAACAAGTTTTTAAATGGAAACAATTGCTTAGGTCAATGGAAGTTAAAAGAATCAAATGTATTCTTTTTTAATTTTTATATTAAAAAGAGTAAAACTAAGCAAAATAAAACAAAATAAAGCCAATTGAAACAAACCAGTATAAGTGACACAGGACTGCAAAACCATAGGAAATCAACAATGGTCGCCCTAATGCCTCGTCTTGTCTTCAAAATAGCTGCCTATACCTTCAGACAGAGTAAAAATCAAACAAAACAGAACAGAATAGAACCAATAAAAACAAAACAGTGACTGCAATAAAGGACTTCAGAACAGGCTAAGAATGAATCCAAAATGGCTAGCATAATATATCTTATTTCTCTTGAAATAGTTGCCCTTGCCACCAGATATGATAAAGTCAAACAAAACAAAACAGAGTAAGACCCAACCCCCAAAAAACAATGAAAAGGATATGGCACTCCAAAACAAGGCAGTAGGGAATTAACCCAGGCCACCACCCTCAGAAGGAGATCTGCCATAGATGCTGCACTGCCTATTGTTACCCTCTGAACAGATGATCAGACTACTGGCTTTAGACCGCAAAGTGAGTGAAATGCTAAACACTACAAGCATTAAATTGTATCTTACATCAATAGTTATCATTGCACCCTGTGTATCTCTGAATCAGCCAGTCACTTACAGCAGCAGTGGAGAAAGGGGTGGGGTATTGGTTCTTCTTGTCTCCCAGCTTGCGCGGGCTGGAAGGGGCTGGCATCTGGCTCCCCCTCCACCCCAGCGGCCCACGCATGGCACTGATTTACAGGGATATATTTCTTTTTTTATCGTAAAGTTTATATAATTTAATCTGGCAGTAGATGATTATTTGGCTTTGCTTATTTATTCTGACAAAGCCCTTCAATATATAATTAATTTGAATAAATGCATTCATAAGCCAAAGTGACTGAGGCTTAATTGTTCTTTTTCAGTTTTGTCTTTTTATTTCACTTGACAGGCTCTGGTTTAACTTTCCTGTTTGATTGCAATTTAATCACACGTACTGATGTTCATGCACACAATAGCTAGTTAGCTCGATTTCTTCCCACCTTTTTATTCTCTTAGCCGTGTTAACTGTGTAAACATAAGAACACTTAGGTTTAGTAGGTGGCCAAATAGTTTACAAGAGGCATAAGGTTAGCCTTCTTAACATGAGGAAATCAGACCAGCATTCCAGTGAAGGGGCAGGTATTAGACATCCAATTTTTCTGCAGATAATGTAGCTCTCTAACTCAGTCACTTACTCAGAATGCTGAATCTTATAGCTGCATAGATGAACATTACACTAGCTGATTTTCTGGTTAATTTTGACAATGTGAAACAGAAATAAGTTTAGTTATTAGGCACAATTCATTTTTTGTCTTTAATAGGATTTAGATGCACAGTGTTTATCATTTCTAAAAGTTTCTCGCACACAGGGAACTCAGAGGACTACTGCAATACCTTCAGTTATTTTCCCTGAAGAAACCCACCCAATATGCAAGGGTAGAGGAGGGAAACTGTCCTGTTTGACATTCTTTCAGATTAAAAATGTTTTAAAGCTAGAGTTAGGATCCTCCTCTATTGAATACTATTAGTAACTCTTAAATTAAGCACTTCTTGTTTCTGATTCCTCACTACCCATGGAATTTCCCTCTAAACAAGCACTGGGCTGTGTCTGGAGATGTCCTCCTACAGCAGAGCAGCCCTTGCACAGGAGCCAGAGTTTATGGCTCCTTTGCACTCGACTTTGAGATAGGTCCCTCAAACTTGCTTCTTTATGAACCTGGAACTCTGATCTTCCTTTGTGAGCCCCTTGGAAGCAACAGCTGTCACCCAAGAGTGCTTCTGCCTGCAATTGGTATTTGGCAGCACGTGGAGACATTGGTGCGCTGCTCAAAAGAAAGGGCACTCCACTCCAGGACAGCGCCTCCAACAGATCCAAAGTCTTATTAGATTGATTAATTGTTAGAGTAAAGTTGGGAAATTGCATATTGGTTAAGAAATGTTTCATTTTGGAACCACCAACTAGTGTTTTGTTCTGTGGACCAGACAGCAAAAGTAGTGGCCCACGATCAAAGCTCTAACCTCCTAGTCCTGGACTCCTTAATCTTGACAGAAGAATCAGATTCTAACCTTAACTTCTGTAGTATTCTTACGTTAATTCCTACTTAAACTAAATTCCTGCTGCCTTGTCCTACTTTGGGGTCTGTGCTTCAAGAGGTTCAAGAAAATGCACTTTTTAAAAGTTAGCGCATATTAATTACAAAAATGATACTTCTCATTCTGACATTGCCATACATCATGTAACATGCTTTGATCATATTGTTTACCCAGTGTCTCCTCCCCTACCTTCCCTGTCTCCTTTACATCTTTATCTTCACTGTCTTCCTTCTGTTTTTAGTTTATTTTCTCCTTGGATTACACACATGAGAGAAAGCACGCAGTCTGCCTTGTTGCTATCATGATGATATCCAATGATGATAACCAATTCCGTCAATCAGAAAATGAACTTCTTTTATTTGGGGATTCTGATATTTTTCAAAGCTTTTTGTATATGCTAGATATCAGTCTGCTGTCTGGGAAATGCTTGCAACTTTTTTCATATTCTATAGGCTACTTCTTCCCTTGGTTGGTTGTTATATGCTGCAAACATATGTTAATAAACATCAAAATGAAGGAAAATGCACTTTTCTTACAGAATCTAAGAATACTGTGTATTGCATAAGCAAAAGAAATCATCCCAAGGCAACATTATCTACACTGGGCCATGGAAGGAACAATGAACAGTAAGCGGACATTATATGTGAAAAAAAGTGCGTAGAATAGATTCAGATTTGTTGAATAGATATAAAATGAAGAGATGGAGTGAAATGTGCTGCCATTGTTTTAGATCAGCAAAATACACCAACTGAATTTCAGTTATCTCACGTGTAAACCTAGGCTTACACAAAATGCATGTTGTATTTGCTCATTTGAAATGAAAGAAAGCCAACTGTTTTAATTGCAGGTAGTTGTCACAATCATAAAGTGTCCTAAAATTGATGAACTGAAGCTCTAACACCAGCCATGTGTTTGTGAGAGCTCTCTTCCATCATCCATCCAGCATCAGAACCTCTGCCTCATACAGTTGCGTTAAATCATAGTTTCTCTGAGATCTCATTTGTGTTCCATGAAGGTTGTCCACTTATAGTGCTGAATTCAGTGGTTTAATTCATCTACATGGTTAGGCACCCATCACTAATTTGTATGCCTGTTTATAAAGTCCAGAGGAAATCCCAGAGCTCTCAGAAGTCACTCCCCATTATCTCTCCCTGCATTGTTGGGCAACTACTAATCTGTCTTCTGTGTCTATGGATTTTATATAAATGGAATCACCTTTTGGTTATGGATTCTTTCATTTGGCATAACATTTTCAAGGTTCATCCATATTGAACTACGTATCATAGCTGTTTCTTTATTCTCCACTTCATTATTCTCTCTGCAGACTGAAGGCCTCAGCTGCTCTGATAAAAATAGAGGGTAACTTCTTTGCTGATATGTCTTGCTTAACTTATTACAGATTCACTCACTGTAGAGAAAATGATTGGAATCTATGGGATACAAATGCAGAATGAAGAGGTAAAATTGGTTAAAGCTTGACAAAGCTCATATTTAGACCAATAAATTGAGACTAAAGAGTTGAGTAGCCTATGTTGGGTTCTTCCCCAGCATGAATAAATTGTAGACAGGAAAACTACATCGGGTTATAAAAATGTCTGATTTTAGAAAGCCAAATGGGATACAGATGGAATCAGATTTGAGAGGTAAATTTTCTAGAACATTTGTGGTGATAAGGCAAAATAATATGTTCAGTACCATACATATCAGTAAGACTAATAAAAATAGTAAATATAGATCAGCGATTCCTGAGCTCTGCATCATGTTGGAACTTTGGGCGCTGGGAGAACAGGCGGCCTACTCGCCGCCCTGGTAAGCAGCTGGGGCCCTGCCGGTGAGCCGGCTAAGTATCAGACATTGATCCACCCTCCCACCCCCCTTAGCAAGTAGGCACCAGTGGTCTGAGTATCTTTTTGGAGGATGAATGTATACAGCTTGACTAGTAAGGGGGATTTCCTTCTACTATCTCTTTGAAGGCAAACATTTTTATCACTGTTTTGCTCAGTCTTGATTAATGGTACTGCTTTATTCAATATTCTGTTTTTAAAATTTCGATATTTCCTTCCATTTTCCTCTACTTGAGTGAAAGAACAGCTAATGTGAACAAAATGGGCTGTACTATTGAGCCCATTGTTTGTGTCCTGGTGACCTGCTCTGAGGTTCTGTGGTAGTTTTATTGCAGTGTGGTCGCATGGGTTTGTTCTGTCTTGTTCTGCTGTATTTTGCTACCTTTAAAAAAGAAAAAAATAGATAAGAAAGTAACAAAAAACCTCTAAAAATCTCCCAACTCCACCAAAGCTGATCCATGGATCATGGATGAGGAAAAACTCAAAAACAAGGCAACAGAATTATATAAGGTGATTAAAAGTATATAACAACATCAAAACAAGTCAGTAAGGTACTGAGCAACCTGAAACGGGATATTATTAAGCAGATAATGGACTTAAAAAGTAAAAAGAAGAAAAGAAAGTGCTCTAGAGGATATGGCTGCATGTATGTTTGAGTGTGTAGGATTGATAACCATGTTGCTAAGTTGTTACTGGGTCATTGAACTTCTTTGCAGTCTCACTGTTTGAATGTCCACTTTGTATGCTTTAATTTTGTAACTTTAACAACTAGGTCTAAGAAGACAATATGTAATTTATCAACTAGTGATTTCTTACTGCTTTTTTTTCTGAAATTCTGTATTGTTTCTACCCCTTTTTCTGTTTTGCTTTTTTCTCTCTTTAAATAAAAAAATAGTAAATATAAAAATATATATAGCTACATATAACTTTGCCAATTGGCCTGAGAAAATCTTAATATTCTACAGAAATTGTGAAAAATATGAAAAAATCTGGTTAGTTTTAATTAGTGAAGAACTATAAATACTTTTCTGTAGTAAATAATGTTAATAGCTTTTAACTTCTTTTTTCCAGGAAAATGAAGATTTTTTTGTGAAGTGGAATCAAAATCATGACCAAATAAATAGGTTAACTAAACTTTGTTTCATAGATAAAATTGTTTTCAAGAAGGTAAATTTGGTTTTTACAAACAGTGATAGTTTAAAATTAAGTTGTTAAATCATTTGTTTAACTATAATCAAATGTAGTATATGTCTAGAGTATTATTCAGCATTGAAGAAGAATGAAATCATATCATTCATATGAAAATGCATGGACTCTGAGATCATCATATGCAACAAAATAATACAGACTCAGAAGGAGAAGTGACACATGTTTTCACTCATTTTTTAAGGAAAAAAGAGAAGAGATGAAAGTATAAATGAGACTTCAGACAAGAGAAAGGAGGTCAGAGGGAGGAGAAAAAGGAACACAAAGAAGGATGACAAGGTGGTAGATATGCTCAAAAATACGTGATGTGAAAATGCCACGGTAAAAATGTTTACTAAGATAAATAGAAAACATGGTCGCACCCTGACTTCAACCAGATTGTGTGGTATCAACTATTGCTGCTGCCATTTGTGATTTTTAAGCTGATATCTCCAAAAATGGGAAGCCTTGCCAAGGTGCCCCTCTGTCTCATGTACTGGGAACAAAACAACTAATTGTTGGAGTTAATAATATGGATAGCATTAATCCTCCTTCCAAGCAGGAGAGAGACAAAGCTATCATTAAAGAAGCTGGTTCTTAAGTGAGGAAAACTGTTGACAACACTAACGCAGTAGCAACTTGGTCCATTTCTGCCTGGAGTGATGACAACAGGCAGAAGCCACGTAAGAGTTGGTTCAGGATTTAGGACATCACCTGTGAAGATAGGAGTGCTAATGGAACCACACAGCTCAAAGATTTGCATTGCACCCTAACATCAACTCACCTGCCCAACAACCTTTTGTGTTTGTCTGTCCCAGGTTCTGTACAAAGTTAGTGACACACCTGCTCTCTTGTGGGCTGAGTTGAAATGGTGTTCTAAATGCTACATGGCTATCTTTACTCTGGTGTACACTTTGCGAGTCACCAGATTCACCAACTCACAGGACAAACCTACCCTGTGTTCCTCAGCTAGATTCAAGCCATCTCATTCTGGGATTCTCCTCTTTGTATGAATATCTCTAGGTTTATCTTATTTTTGCTACAAGGATAGTGTTTATGTTATGTCTAAACTTTTGAGAAATGATCCAAGAATTAATTTTGAATCACTACTCATATACCTACTGTGATGATTTGACTCTGAAATGTCCCCAGAACTCATAAAGTGAAGACTTGGCTGTCAGATGTTTGGCTTTGAAAAGGTGATTAGATTGTCAGGGCAGTCATCTCCCTAATAGATGAGTCCTCCGAGGAGTCAGCTCAAAGTTGAAAGAGCTGTTGGGAAGTACTTACTCCAGAAAAGTAGGTCACTGGGCTAATAACCTGGGAGGGTATGTCTTTTCTGCAGGGTTCCTCCTCTGTCCCTTGATTTTCTTTCTCTTCCTTTCCCTTTCCTTGTCTTCCTCTCTTCCTCCTCTCCTCCCCTTTTCTCCTCTCCCTAGTTCATTCTTCTCCCTCCCCCACTTCCCTGATTCACTCCACAAGGCCAGTAACTGTCCCCCACCAGGCCCTCCACCATGATTTTCTGCTTCACAGCAACCCTAAAGTGACGGAGATGATGAAGTGAACTTCCAAAACTGAGAGCCCACAGAAAATGAAGCTTTGCTCCTTAGCTGAATTTTCAAACAGAAAATGTGTTCAGAGGAAAGGTACTACCTTAATTATCTGCAGAGTAAGAGAATTCCATTGTCCCATAACCTTCTTTAATACAAGATAAATACTGTGTTTCCTTACTGCAAATCTAACGTTGCACTGGCACAAGAAATCCTAAACAAAGAGTAAATACATTATTTCAATTTCCTAATTAAATTTTCCCCAAGTTTGTATGTGTGTGTAGAAGACTTTTATTCTGGAATACATAATGCTCTATAGAAGTGGTTTTCTGTGCAATAATACTCTTGGAAGTGCTTTGTTTCAAAATTTCTGTTCTTAAAGTGGAGCGGAGAAAGTAATCCTCTGAATTACTTTCAGTGGTTGTGCTGCAGCTAAAGTAAAGGAAATGAATTCTAAATAGTAAAATTATTTACCTACATAGAACAACTTCATGTGCTTATATTAAAAACATATGCTCTAAATTGAAAGGTAAATTCTGTGCTAAAAACACATTTAAAGGAAAAACATTACATAATTTCAGTGTTTAAGAATGACTATAATATATAAACTTAAAAACTTGCTTTAAATTAAACCAACAGAAGACACATAATAATCTCACATTGCCCTCCATAATGTTAGCCACAATAATTTAAGTATTAAAACTACCATGTTAAATATCTCAGGAAAAACTCACCAGCCAAAAAATAAAATCATCATCACCCTTCCATTTTTGACCTCAAAGAGAATCTTGAATTTAAATTTTATATTGAGATTTGTATTTCAATTCTTTTACTGTGTTTTATTTTTAAAAATTCTATTTTTAAGATCATGTGTATTTTAGTGCTGAATTTCCTTATTGGATCTATGAAAATAATTTTAGCTAATAATATTTATTCCAAAATACAATTTAATACATTAAAAGTCATTTTCTACCCCTGCTATCATTGCTGTGATAAGAGTGCTTGTAATTGAATTTAGTAATGAATGTAAGTAATTTCAAATGGTCCTAGGATTATGTTTTAGCAATTAAAAAAGAACCATTAGGATTGCAGGTATTCATGATGGAGTATACCTGTAATCCCAGCATTGTGGGAGGCTAAAGTGGTAGAACTGCAAATCTAAACCCAGTTTCAGAAACTCAGAAACTTAAAAAGACTCAGTCTTAAAATGTCTTAGTTGTTTTCTCATTTTTGGAACCAAATATCTGACACCCATAAGTTAAAGGAAAAATCTCATAATTCGTAGAGGTTTCAGTTCATAATTGGCTCACTCAAAGGCAGGGTGGTTGGCATAGTAGAGAAGCAAAGCAGAAGAGAACCAATCCTTGGTGTGATATTATGGCAAGCAGGAAGCAGCACATACATGATTCAGTCGTCCCCAAAGCCCTGCCTTGGTATACATGAAGTTTTGGGCCACACCCTTATGGTCTTCCTGTTGGTTGCCACTACCGTGGCTTGTCTCTTGGGCTACTTTTATACTCCTTGCAGCTTTCTTCAGATTATCCACATTTCTGGCTTCTCCAGTCTTTTGGGGCCTGTGATGAATTTTTGGCTTCACATTTATAACTTTACACATTGTCCTCTCAGGGCCCTTCTTCTGAAATCTGTGTGGAAGCCTTCCTGACCTCACAACTTTTGCATTCTACATCCAACAAAAACAAGCAACATACGGATGATGCCAAGGTCTACCACCAGCTGGAGAAACAGCCAGGCTTCCTTCTCTCTTGAAAGTAGGGGATGAGTGCCTGGGTTATTGACCACTATGAACCCACTGCCAAGGAACAAATTTTCTAGACCACTGCTATTCTGGTACCCTGGGGCTCCCTTCTCATAGAAAAGTCTTTCACATTTTCAGTTTAGAGGCTACAAAGGGAGAAGTCCTGCTGCTTTTTCTGATACCCTCAGGCCATCTTTTCCACTATCTTGTTTAAATGTATCTGGCTTCTTAATGCTAAGTCTTATGCTTTGCTTCTAGATGTCTTTCAGTGCCTCATGCAGTCATGGTAGGGCACTTTTCAGAGTGGCTGGGTCTAGAGAGTGTGTGGTACTGGGATCGGGAGTGTGCAATTGCTGAATCCATCCACTGATTAGTTTGGCTTCTGTCTAGGACTAAGGGTGTGAATGTCACCCATGCCTCAGAGGCAGACAATATGCAGGATGGAAAGAGGGCTCATGTGTGTCTGCCTGCTTGTTTGCCATGGACTTTTCACCTCTGTCATACCACTTTGCCGTGACACCCACCTTGGAATCAGCAGACTGTGGGCTAAATACTCTACAAACTGTGAGTCAAATAACCCTTTCTTTCTTTAACTTGTGAATATTGGGTATTTTGTCTTGGCAAAAGAAAAGTAACTAAGCCAGCAATTTGGTACTATGAGCAGAGCTGCTACTCCGTTTGTACCTGACAGTGTGGTTTAGCCAGACTTCTGAGCTGACTTGTGGGAAGGGGAAGAGTTAAGGAAGGTTTGGAGACAACAGATGAAAAAGTAGAAGCAGGACATTTAACTGCACTTTCTGGAAGAATCTGGTCAGAGCACAGAAGGCAAGAAGGTTGATAGAAATGTTCCTTGTGAAGACCAAACTAAGGAAATTTCTGCTGGGAAGGACTGCTGGACTCCAAATGATGTGTGTTATGGCTTGGCAGAAATTTAGTTTTCATTTAGCTCATGTCTAAACACTTTGCTTGAGATTGAGATTAAGGGTGGTGGACTGACTAATCCTGCAAAAGAAAGTTCAAGCAATCTAACATTGAGGAAATGGTGTGGCTAATGTTGGGAGATTTTAGCCAGATTTATGCTGAGAATCAAGACCTAAGAGCCCAATAGGATGATTCAAAATTTTGTGTGTTTGAACAGAAAGGAAGCTGCAATAAAGCTGTGCCCTGAAAAGATGGAACATAGGAGAAAAGACTAGCAAGAAAAGACCACATATTTTAGAAAAAGACAACAGAAAAATGATGATAGGACAATACAGGAACCAGCAGGACTTCAATCATTGAAACCTCAGTGTTACAAAGGTGAAAGATTTTGCTTTGAGAAGCAAAGCCCCAGAGCACCACGATCCAGAAGGGTGGTGGCCTAGAGAATTTGTTCCTCAGGATTAGGTTCAGACAGGTACACTATCCTACAACCAAGAGAGAAGGAGGCTGGGTGCTGTGCCAATAGGTGGCAGAGCCTAGAATCACCCATGTATTGCTGTACTTGGGACTGTTTTCACAGTACCAGTTAACAGGGACCTCTACAGTGAGTCTCTGATATCCTGCTTAGAGTTATAACATATAACATGAAGAAGGAATAAGAGACAAACTGAGGTCCAGGTAGGGATCTGGAATGGTCAGTTGTTCTCATGGAACAAAAGGCCACGAATTTTCTAGAACTTTGGTATTTATTTATTACATCTGATTCAAGAACAAAGGATGAAGGGCAGTGGGTGATCCTTGGAACAGACATGGTGACTGCAGTGGGCTAGTAAGAACAAAACATACTTGCAAGGACAAGGACAAGGATGAGATGGAGGAGTAATGAAGAAACTATGGTTTCCCAGATTCCTTTTAGTCGCTAGCAGGTCTTATCTTGCCCTGTGAGTGCTATAGGAGCCATTAACCCCTGGACTTACAGCTGTGACAAGAAAAGGACAGGGAGTTTATGCATTTCCATCTGGCTCAAGGGCAAGACAAAAACAAATGAAGACATCCCCTGCACTCAATTTATAATTCCTTGTCCCCAACATTGCTGGTTTCATGTGCATGCAGATGCAAAAGTTATGGGTTCCATAACTGGCTTTCACCCAGATTTCAGAAGGAGGTCTGGGAAGGTCAGGCATTGTTCCCCTGAGGGGGCAGTATGTGAAGCAGTGAGTGTGATGTTAATGGTGATGTGGAGACCCCAGAAATTTGGAGAAGCCAGGAATGTAGATCACCTGAAGAAAACTGCAGAACGAAGCAGGGCCAGCCTAAGAGACAAGCTCTAGCAACGCTTAGACATGGACTAAAAGTCTTTTTCATAAAGGGAAGTGCACAGGGATGGCCAGGGAGAGGCCAGGGGTGGAATTTTGTGACTTGCATCTAACTGTCCTCTGAAAGCTTCATGACATCTTTGTGGGTGGGCTTCCAGAGGTGGTGCTGCATCCCAAGGCACTGCTGGTGGTTGTAGCTCCACGGCTTGTCTGTTAGAGCCAACAGAATTTGACTGAAACTTCTAAAAACTATGAGCTAAAACAAACCTTTCCTCATTTAACTTTGGGTGTTGGGCTTTCTGTCTCACCAATGAGAAAAGTAACTGAGTCATTAATCTTTTTAATATCCCAGTTCTCCTCTGCTCCATCTTTGCATATTAAACTTTTACCAGAACTTCCTTTTGGGCCAAATTTAGAAATTTAAGTCATTCTGCTGGAACTTTTGCTCTTTATTCTCAAGATACTGCTTCTTAAAAGCCCCTAACAGTAGCCATGCCGCTTCCTCATGTTAGAGTACCCTGAAATTTCTTATGCAAAGCTAATTAGTCTGCTTCCCTTAATCTCAGTCTCTGAAAACTCCCTGGACATGAGCAAAGTGCCAACAAATTTTCTACTAAATCATAGCACTGCAGGCCTGGAGTCCCACAGCAAATGTAGTCCTTATCCCCAACTAAAGTGTCCTGGGCCTGGTCTTTACCAGGAGCATTTCTATCAGCAGTCTGGTCTTCTGAGTTCTGACTAGAATTTCCCATCAAGTTTGCCTCACAGACTTTTCCAGTTGCATCTCCAGATGCTTCCAAACTCTTACTACAAGCGAGTTCTCAAGATTTCAGAACCATCCAGCCAGGTAGCATCACAGCAATATCACCACTTTCCATTCCAAAATTGTGCTTAGTAACTTTCTCATTGTTGGACAAAAGATTCAGCATCCACAAGTTAAAAGAGGAAAGATTTATTTTAGCTCACATTTTGTAGAGGTTTCAGTCTATAGTGAGCTGACTCCAAGGCAGAGTGAAATGGCAGTGAAGCATGACGGAGGAGAAATAGTCCATGGCGCAGCAGGCAGTTGGAAAGCAGCACGAAGTACCGAGGGAGTAGATGTGATATATGTGCACCCTTCCAGGCCAGACCACAGTGAGCCACCTCTTTCCACCAGGCTTTACCTCTCAACATTATAGACAGCTCAAACCCGTCAGTGGAGTATCCAGTATCACACGCCCATGAGCCAATCACCTCCCAAACACCCCACGTAGGAGCACATGAGCATTCGGTGAGACATCTAGACATAAGCCAGCACACCAAATAAATAAGTATAGAAATAAACAAAAGATTGAAGATTAGGATTCTGAAAAAAAATTAAAAATGGACCACAGCTATTCACTTATGTTAAAAAGTAGTTATCTATAAAACTAGGGTTAATGAAAATGATAGAACAACACTTAGAAAATCTGTGTGAGTAGTAAACTGTATTAAAGCTTAACTTTTAGGCACCAGATATATGATTTTGTGGATATTTAGTCATTTGGAAAAAATGATAACTGGCTTCATTCAGTCTCAAGCCTGTGATGTATAAGGCGAAGGTGGGCCCTGCAATAAACACAAAAACACGAGTCTGACACATTTGGGACTCTTTCTACTGCTGACTGGGGCATAGTCCAGGTTCATTAACAGGAATTCTGCAAATTTTTATTTTCTGTAGAAACTTTCAATGAAAACAAAGGAAGGAAGGACCAGGCACTCTTTTCTCTTGGAATTATCTATCTCTAAGGGATTCTTTGTCTAGAAGGGAACAGAGGAGGAAGCAAAAAGAGCAATGCAACAATAAAGAAAAAATAATTTTGTGCAGACTTTTGGAACATTCCACTTTCAATTTTTGAAAACTGCTTTCTGCATAGCTCTCCTTATGCAAATGTTTTTAATAACATGCTTAATAATTAATATAAAATTAGACTACACTGAATAGGATATTTAACAGAATGAAGCTTACGAGTACCAAGGGGTAAAGATAAAATTATTTATAAAATAATCAGAGATGCATAGGGAAGCCCTATTTGAATGCTTTGCTGGCTTTCTGAATTACTCATTAATGATGTTTATCTTCTTGTTAATAAAATCTATAGCTATGTCCTACGTCTATATATGCAGCCTTATTATTGTGTGAAGTTTTCCACAATTTAGAGGCATGTTGCTTAAGTAAGACAAATTAGTTTTAAATGTTTAAATTTAGAAAACTGATGATGTGAAGTTAAAGTCTATATTCAATCCTGAACACTAAGATGCACATAGTACTAAAATGTAGGCAGGACTATACATTATAGCAAAACAGAATGATTTGAAATATATACTGTAGTGACCACGACCTATGCGGTGTGAACTTGTTTGTAAAAATGCCTGCTGTACAGAGGAAAATGTTAGTTTGCCTGAAAAACTCTACTAACTTAAAAACCTCATTTTACAATCACTCTCTCTTGGTTTTAAGAGTGTAGGCTGTAACTGTACATGCGAAGCTTTAATCAAACTTGATGCTTTGGCCAAGTAGTCATACTTAGGTAGGAAATTAGACTAGGTCACTGAAGCAATAAGGAGTGATAACATAGGACCAGTAGTTACCAAAAGTTTTAGGGAAGATTAACAAAAGCTCAACAGTCAAAACCGAGATGGAAAATCCAAATCAGGACCAGAGAGAGCTTACTATATCAGGAAGCAGAGGCACAGAAACAGGAGTGGGAACCATGAAGCGAACAAAGCAGGCAGGGGTGGGAAAGCCGTCTTAGGTGGCTACTGTCCGAGGCGGGCTAGAAGAAACGAAGTGGGGGATGGTCGTAGCACGCCTGCCATGTAGGACACCCTCAGTCTTCACTGCTTCTTTCGATCATGTCTTTCTAGGGACGCTGCCTTTTTTTCCAGCAGCAAAGGAACCGTGAAGCAATTCGAGAGAAGATTCTGTCTCTTCTAGCTTTCATCTCTTAAAAAAAAAAAAAAACAAGACAAGGTGGCAGGAGGACTCCGCTCCAGTTTTAGTGTTGGATTGGGTTTTCTGCTGTTGTCACGACAAATGAGAACAAACACAGCAACTTAAAAGAACACAAACACAATGACCCCGAGCTCTGTATGTCAGAAGCCTGGACTGGCTGGCCTGGTTTCTCTGAGTTTTCACAGGCTATGACCAAAGTGTCACCAGGACAGGATCTCACTGGAGGTCCCAGAGAAAATATCTGCTTGCGGTTCAAATTGTTGGCAAAATTAATCTGTGTGTGTGTGTGTGTGTGTGTGTGACATTTCCTTGTGGGTCATTGACCAGTGATTGTTCTCAGCTTCTAGCAGTCACTCACATTCTCTGACTAGTATCCTGCCTCCCCCGTCCTCGATGCAAACAAGGTCTGCTCGCAGTTAGTCCTCCCCTTCTGCCTCACGTCTTCAGCACTTGGCAGCTGCTACACATGCCTGTTTGGCTCTGCTATTCTCATTCTTCTACTTTTAAGGGTATATGTGATTACATGGGACCGCCAGAGTTAATCAACACATTTAAAAGTTGCCTGACTAGCAACATAAATTCTATTTGCAAAGTCTCTTTCATAGACCAGTGTTTTATTCAATAGTGCAAGGTGGAGAACCTGGGAAGATCTCTTCAGAATTCTAGCTACAACAGTTACTGCCAAAACAGAAAGTGTGACGCTAGATACAAACACACGTGTACTTTGTATGTCCTTTTGGACAGGTTCTCATTGCAAATATATATAGCTCAGTGGTACAGCAATTGTCTAGCAGGTATGAAACCCTACATTTGATCTCTAGCAACCCAAAACAAGAAAAGAAAGAAAAATCAAATAAACAAATATTGCTTTTCTTTTCTAACTCTGTGTTTATACCTAAGATTATTGACTTCAGCACAGGTATAAACAACCCACTAGGTCTCAAGGAATATGTGTTGTTTGAGATACAATAAAAGACTAAAATTGTTGAATACTTGTACGTGTCTTATATCTTGGATTTGTAAAATTATTAATAAAATTTCACATAACTTGTTATGTTTCATTGTATACCTAAATACACATACTATAAGCTCACATAGTATTCTCAAAGAAAAATAGCAGCAGCAGGTTTAGCAAAAAACCTTCGCTGCCCAAATTCCTACCCTAGATGCCTTCAATGATTAGCATAGCAATGATTTGCTATCCTGCCTTTTACATTATTTAAGGCTACCATTCCAGTGTCAAGTAACGCGTTTTCAGTTCTTTATCTTGCTGTAGAATGTGCCTAGTGCTAGGCCACTGCTGAAAGGGCAGGCGCTTCGCTGCCCTCTTCAGCGCCCCTCCCGAGGCCTGGCTGAAGACTCCTTCCAGGATAACTGCGTTCAGACCGCCCCTCCTCTCCAGCCTGGCTGGCTCTGCTCTCCCCGGGATGTGGGCCGCTGCTCGTTCACTCCCCTGACGTCTGCAGGCTTGGGAAAGCTGCAGCAGAGATGCTGCTTGACTTCCCAGCGCGGGTCATAAAAGACAGTGCAGCGTTCTCACGGGTCTCTGGGGATGCAGCCGCCTGCTCTGCGCTGAGGAATCCCAGACGCTGGCTGCCACCGAGGTGCTCCCGCCTCGGGGACCCTGGTCTCTGCTGTGACTGCGAGCACTGCACGGGCCAGAGGGAGGACCTCGCTAAGCATCACCGGTCCCTTCTCGAGCAATGTTGTTATTAGGGTACATTAGCAGGAGATACTCTGTTGCACGATTTTAAGTGTTTTGGTTTGTACTCTCACCCTCTTGACAGTGGGTTGAAACACAAGTCTAAGATTGAGATGTTTCTTATCATAAAGTGAGAAATCATTGCTGTCTTTTTTCCTAGTGTCCAATATGATCATTGAGCTTAATTTCTTTGTATGTAAAACAGTGCATCATCTCTGAAGGATTTGGGAATTTTTTTCTCGTATTAAGTTTTACTTGCTCGCCAGGAAGCATGCAGTAGAAGCTCTTTACTTCGCTCATCTTTGGAATTCATGGGTCATTTCAGTTTGAAGAACTGTATTTTGTGGCAACTTGGGAAATGTTATTTTGCTATCTATTTACTTTCTGCCAGCCCTTTTCTCTCACTTCTGCTTTTGAGTCTTTAAGTGACCTCCAAGGTCTCTGAGGTGATTTGTTGGGCGATAATATTTCTTGTCATTTTTACATTGACATTCTTCAGTTTTAGTAACCGTCTATTCCTGATTTATCGATATAATATTTTTCTAAGTCACTCTGTAAACCCAGTGCTTCTCAAGAAGCACACACCACCACCACCACCACCACCACGCAGGCACACAGGAACATTTGGGAACATCTACTTGGAGCTTTGCTTTTCATCGTTCTGAGGGCTACTGCTGGCATGGACCAGTAGAGGCACAGATGCTGTCCTGCGCCTTACAGAAACTCTTGGACCCAAAATGTAAGTGGTGCCACAGCTACGAACCTCTGGAATAGTCCTCCTAGAGACATGGGAATTTCTCTTCATTCCGTGCGCACTTTTAATTCCTCAGGACACAGTGGGTATGTTTTCTTCTACCTCTTTACATTGCTTTCCTCAAAATACATGGTAAACTTAACACTGGGTCCACATTTATGAGAAGAGTATGAAGCTGGAGAAGTGAATCTTCTCCAGGTAGTGTCTGGAGTTTCTCATTGAGTGAGAGGTGTGGTTCTGGTTTCTGTTAGAAAGGACCACAGCAATGGATCAGGACCACTGTAAGGTGCTTCAGTAAAGGGCAGATTGGCTAGAGTTCCCTTCACTCTTCAAATTTAGGGGAAGTCGACCTTAGGGGTAAATTAATTTATTGGATTTTATTACCAACTGAAATATGTTTTCTGTTTTCTTCTTTTAATATTTTCTCAGTATGTGACATAAAAGTCTGGAGCCATTTAAACTCTTTTCTACCTTTCTCTCAGCCCCACACCCATTTAGAATACCTCTCCAGGATGGTGTTAGCCTCTAGCATAGTTCTAAACCACCTCTTTCACATATACGGCAGAGGAGGTGGGAGGGTGAGGTCTCTGCAGACCCAGATACTGCTAAAGCAGCTATTTAATTAATTAATTTCCCTGATGATTCCCAGGGAATGTCGCCTGCTATTTGGCTTTGATGTTGCTGATTTTTGAGTTTCTCATGGGTTCCATTAGGATTGATTGCTCTCATTTCTGGAATCTTGGCACAGATCTTCTGCTCTGTTTTCTCCATTATTCTTATCCTACCTGCTTTTTCACTTCCAGAGTTTGCTTAAACTTTCTGGTTCATGTGTAGCTCTATTTTCTGTTTTCCAACCCTACAGAGTTTTAATTCCTTATTTAAAATGTGGTCAAAATCATTTTGATGAAATGTGGACAAGAACAAAAATAAATAGTTATACCAACAGTTCCCCTGAGTCTGTTACAGACTTCAAATTTAATAGATATTTGTCACTTTTTTATTACCCCTGCCCATGTCTGGTTGTGTTCCCCAGTAGCATATCCTGTGGTAAAGATTTCCATGCAAGTGACTTACTAGGAACTCCTGTTAGGGAAAGGGTGTGAGAACAAGGAGCAGGAGAGGAGGGGTAGGGGATTTCAAATGTGAGAGGCAGAATACTGCCACTCCTTAAGATAACTGAGTCCTAATCTTTGAAACCTATGAATATGAGAACTTACATGGCCAAAAGAACCAGATACTGCACGGTTCTTGTGATGGAGACACTGAATTAACCAGGCAGGCCAAATACAATCACAAGGGTCCTTGTAAGTGAAACAGGAGATGAAAACATCAGAGACAGATCTGAGAATCTTGGCTTTGAAGATGAAAGAAGAGACTAGAAGCCAAGGAATGCAAATGACCTCAAGGAGCTCCAGAGAAAGGAAGTCCTTCTCCCCCGAGCCTCTGCCGGGAGTGAGCGTCAACACTGGGTTTAGCACAAAGAAACAAGTTTTGCAGTTTGTACTCTCCCAACTATAAGATAATAAAGTGGTATAGTCTTAAGTCACAGAGTTTGTAATTTATTATATCAACAATGGGTAACCAATATATTAAACAAAGCTAAAACATCAGACAAAAAACAAAAAGTTAGGCAAAAAATATCAGGCAAAAAACAAAAAGTCACCAGAATTCACAGGGCAGCCCCAGGAAATAAGTATTGCTTCAGAGCTGGCCTAGATAGGGCAGAAGGTGGAAGCTTTGATAATCCTGTACTGGGCCTGTTGATTGTTAGTTACTGTCGCACTCCTGGGCATCGTGGCTCTTTGCCTGAAGTGGGGACAGCAGAACATGGTATAAAATGGACACAAAGAATTCTGCAATGACCACTGACATAGTTTGTTGTCCTTTTCTTCCCATCTTTCTTTTAGAAATTCTATTATTTGGTTAAGATTCTAGAGCAGTAAGACCTATGTATATGTGTATTTTCTAAGCTTAGATACCAGCAATCAACTGATTCTGTCACTCTAACCAATACCTATGCAGAGTTTCTTTCTAATTAAGATGAAGTTAATTTCTGTTTCTTGCAAAATAAAGTTTCAGCAAACAACAAAACTAAATAGGTTGCATGAAAGAACCCTTTAGGGAAATGTCAGGAATTTGAGATTATGCATCTGACAGAGGTGATGTAGAAGAGTTGACTTAAACATCATTAATATTTCAAGAAGTGAATCAGCTTGTAACATGAAGTGATGGTACCTGATTGAAAGTGTAATCTAAGGTCATTGGTAAACACATATCTGAGATTTTGTGACTCAGCTTCTGAGAAACAGTAAAAATGGTATAAAGAAATAAAAATATGTGAGGTAGATAATTAATTCTGACTTTGGAAAGTATACAGAAATAAATAAATAAGTTAAGTGCTACTTGTTAAACTTAAGACATGTTTCCTGTTAAGGATAATGATACATTCAAGGATAAACTTCTAGCTCTTACCTAGTAAGTAAAATTAAATGAGGTTATTTAATTCACTTATTCTTTCATCTACTTATTTGTGACTGAATGGTATATATAAAATGTTAGCACTTGACTATATGCTAGGAATAATACAAATAAATAACATATATTCACAAATAATCTTTGTCATCAGGAAATCAATAGTCATATAATGTAGGATTGAACAAAGAACCTAAATAAAATAAACTTAACAAACACTTAATATATCAGATTTATTATTTTAATACTTTGACTTCCTTAGGCTAAGACTAATAAAATATGTATTAAAAATTGGTTCAAGAAACATTGTAGTTGGTTAATAATTATCTTGAGAGTATGGGAAAGACAAAAGGCAAGTCTAGTTCACAAAGTGCAGATTTTTTTTCCACCAACACACTCCTTCTGATTCCACAAAGCAGTTTCAGTCAGCTTTTGTTTGAAAACCTATATTACATAGCATCCTTGCCATATGAAAAAGTGATTGTGTATTTCCTCAGTTCAGTCTGTTCCGCAACTGTGTGAAGATTTAGCCAGCTGTTTATTATTTCAGTCGTCTTTCATGTTATTCCTGTTAAATTCATATGGGGTACAGTTGAGTGATGCAAATTCAAGATTCTCATTGGTACAAGAGATGAGTTTTGTAATCGTATTTTCCTAAGATGCTTTATACAATCTTTGATTTAGAATTGTTAATTACAAAATAATGATCCTATTGACAAAATGGAATCACTTCTCTATCCTACACAATATTGTCATTCATTTACAAATTTAAAAAATACAGTCAAGTTATATCTATTTTGTTTTAGTAATCAAAAGTGATAATTCTTTTGTGGTCAGAATTTCCCTTGAAATCTTTAAATTTAAGTTTTAAATGCCAAGTATTCATGATTAACTTTCCTGAAGTTGAAGTTATATCCAAAGACTTTAAGGGAAAATTGAGGGTTTAGTAACCTAACAAAATGCTTGTAAATAAGTGCTATATGTGTGCTTTGTCTGTCCAGTTAGACATCCTGACATGTAAGAAGGGGAAATTGTGATTAAATTCCATTGATCCACTTTGTAACACTCGAGCCAAAAGTCTTAAAAGTCCACATGTATGAAAATCCTAAATTCAAGGCTAATTAAATACCTGAGGAAAAATGGCAGAATAAGATCAGCAGCAAAATAAAGTCTTTCTAGGATCTGAGGTTAAGATGCTGGCAAACAATAACTTGATGAAGAAAAGGAAAGAAGTAGATTGCCTGGAATCGGGAGGGAACTGACAGAACTAAAGCTGGAGAAGAACTAGAGAAATTGAACATCATGCAGAGAAAAGGACAAACAGTCTGGAAATCTCTCCCCAGCTCCAGGGAGGGAGATGTGTCTCTGCTAACATATGACGGAACCATTATTCTTCAGGGGTTTTACGGTCACCCTACCACAGTGACTGGGTGGGAAATGGCCCCAGGCTGGACATAAGCCCCAGAGAAGTATAAGTTAGGGCCAGCAAGAACACAAGAGTTCCTGGTCTCAAGTGGCTTTTAGAGAGGTCTAGGCCTGAAAGTGCTGACTTAGGCAGTGGTGTGGGGAGCTCAGCAGTCTCTGCTTTCCCCACTGGCTGACATGATCGGGGCTACACTTTGCCTCAGTTTGTGGTTACAAGCAAAGACACCTCTAAAGCACGAGCTGGGGTGCATCTCACAAATCCACAGATCTTAGAGCTAGGTGCAAAAGACATGACTTGGGATGCATGGAGGGACAGAAACTAACAGTGGCTTCAGTGAATACAGCCCAAGGTGCAAACTATTAACCGACCACACCTAGAAAGATTCAACATTCACACACAAAAACATAAACATGGAAACAAAATAACCTTCATGGTGACTTATTATCTAACCCACATACCTGGTGGATTCCAGTATTACAAACCCTGGAAAGAAGTGATCTATGCAAAAACAAGGAATAATTTTATTGGGCTCAAGTTTTTCTCTCCTTATTGTTTTTTTTTTTTTGTGTGTGTGTTATAGAGATTTGTTGTAGTTAGGGTTTAGAAGGAAAAGGATTTAATAAAAGACAAATAATTTATAGGATTGTTTTATAATATCCACAGAAAGAGTCAAATGCAAAATTGTGCAGGAGACCTGTTCACACACTAGAGTCCCAAAGAATCCAGTTAAGTGCCTGTATCCCATGGCAACGAGGTACAGGAGTCCCAGTGAACACCTAGAGCCCATAGCAACCCTCCCCTCCACCCCCGCCAAGGAGTCCAGTCAGAGGCCTAGAGCCCATGCAAGTCTGTTTCACGGATCTGTGTTGGGAAAGCCCAGAGGTCAGCGGTAGAAGCAAGAAAGTCTGCACTAGCAGGATGAAGGCTCTGTGCCACCAGGCAGAGAGATCTGCACTGGGGCCAGGAAATGATTGCTCAAAGTGGTGACCAGAGCTCTCCCTAAAAGAGCTGTAGCCATCCTCAGCAACAGCAAGGTCCTGAGCACTTCAGACAATGAAAACAGCCAAATTCCTGCCAGGAAAACCAGTGCAGCATGCTTCTCCAGGAGAATCAACAGCACATCGTATTCTCTTTCAGTTTTTGTTTGTTTTGTTTTGTTTTTTGTATTTTATGCTGCTGGCAACAATCCTCAGATGGGTCTTCCATACACCGCACCATGCTGATTCAGTTCAGCTGGGTGATACAAATTGACCATTAGTTAATCCAACACAGAGTTTTTCTTATGTCTATTTTTTCTTGTACCTCTTTATTTTATTCTGTTTTTTTTCTTTTTCTTCTTTTCTCTTTTCTGTTACTTTTATGTAATTGTATGATTTTATTCTGAGATTTAATAGGATCGTTCACCTGATTTTTCTTTCCTCCTCATCTGTTGGGAGATCCCAAGGGACATTTTTACAGCTGAGGTCCCAAGGGCAAAAAGTGCATGTGTACAAGACATCAGTAACCACAACAGGCAGCACCTAACAGAGCAGAGCAGGGCAGAAGAGAGCAAGAGTCACACCAGAGCACAAGAGCTGGCTGCATATTTATTGTGTAATTCCTATACAGGTTGTCCTCAAGTATTTACATTCTTGTGTAGCACCATAACCAGTGCATGTGCATTTCCCTGCACTAAGTCACGGTCACATAGCTTCATTCCACTGTGCACCTGTGCTAGACAGTGGAGTCACATGCTCAGGTGTCCTTAGATGCCCTGAGCTTGGAAGCAGTCTGAGTGGCAGCTCATATAATTTCTTTATTTTTCAAAATTTTCTTCTTTCATTTTGCCCTCACCCATTTCTTCCATCATAACTACTGTTAATTTTAAGCTTTATTAATCTTTAAATATTTAGTTGACTCTATGCCATTATTATTTAATTACTTATTGTTAGTATTGGTATAACTGTTGGATTTAGTATTATATGTCAATATTTACATAAATTATATTATACTTAAAGACCTCTTTTCTGCTTTAAATTTGGCATGGTGGTTGCTTTTATTGTTTTTTTTTTTTACGGTATGTCCATACCCATATAGTCTTTGATTATATAATTGATTTGATTTTTTTTTTCTTCTTGCCAGAGCCCATAGCAGTTGTTTTGATTGATTTTTACCATTTCAGAAGAACCGAAAGTTGGTAAATTGCACTACAAATCACTGGAGGTGGTCAGATACTGAACATAGGCAAATGCCTATAATTAGTCAGAGCACATTATTGAATAGTAGACACTAACTAAAGAGATTATCATATGAGCAACGAAGTCTTTCCATGATAATCAAGCCATGACCCATGGGGAAAAAATGACAAATCAAGGCAACAGAATGCCTCTAAAAACTACCAAGATTCCCCAAAATTATCCATGGAACATTAATAGGAGGGGGATCAAAAGACAAACAGATGAAATATATGACATGATAAGTTTTTCGTATATGACAACAAACATTGAAAAGGTGGTTGGTGAATTTAAAGATGAAATAACTAAATGGATCATGAACCTAATCAACTTTTTAATAAATCACAGAAGGCACTAATAGAAAGCTGAATTATGCAAAGCTTGAATGACCAGTTCATAAAAGAATTAGAGTCAATGAAAAGAAACAGAAATCTATGAGATAAAAAATTGTATTGAAAATGAGTAATGAAGGGACTGGGTGAGAACAAAGTACCAGAACTAGAAGACAGAGCTGACAGGTTAGATGGAAGTGACCATATACTACTCAGAGAACAAGGAAAATGGTTATTAAAGCTATCAGAGGACACAAAGAGAGCTAATCAAGATTAACTGGAATGAGCTAAACTCAGAAGACAGCACAAATGACATACAAATTCCATTTATACAAATAATAAGGGCCGGGGGTTTAGTTAGTATCACAAACATCTGCCTGGCAAGTGCAAGGTCATGAGTTTGATCCTTGGCACCAAAATAACAACAACATCAGTAATAATAATAATAGCAGGAAAATTTCCAAGTAACTAGGAGGGATTTCTTAGACAGGAAAATAAGGGTTACAGAACCCTTCAGTAACCATGAGCAGAAAAGTACTTTTTAAAGACACATCATAGGCAAAACCCCAGAAATCAAACTAAACAGAAAAACATCAAATCACTTATAAAAGTAAAACCCACTAGAACTGCAGAAGACTTAAAAGCTTGAAAAGCACCAAATATAGTGTTTAACCTCTAAAATAAAGCGACTTTCAACTTAGAAAATAGACCCTTCCAAACTGTCATCCAAAATCGATGGAGAAATAGGTCTTTCCATGATCATGAGCAGCCTGAGGTATTCATGACTGCCAAACCAATGCTCCAGAACTTTTTCCAGGATGTTCTAGAAAGAGACAGTGGAGGCAACAATGCCAAAAAATCTAATGGAATGAACACAATAGGCAGGTGAGCAGGTAGATGGTAAGAGGATAGGAATTAGCAACAGCAAAATAGTCCAATAGCACAAAAAATTCAATACCTTTCAGAAACATCACTCAGTGTGTATGGTTACATCTTTCCAGTCAAAAGATACAGATTGGCAGATTGGATCAAAAACAAAAACAAAACCCAACACTAAGGTATATACAAGAAACATATTTAATATGAAAAATTTTATATACAAAAATTAAAAAACAATATTGCATGAAATGAGTTCAAAAACAAGCAAAACTAGTTATTCTATTTTCAGACAAAGTGAGCTTCATGCCAAAATGGGTCAAAAGAAGAAAAGAAAGTCGTTACATGTTGGTGTTGGGAACAAGTCAATAGAGAGAGACAGCAATCATAAACATATGGCCAAATACTAGCACACACAACCTCATAAAACAAACACTACTGAAAGTAAAAAATCAGATAAACATCAACAGAAATATACTGGGGTACCTCAACAGCCTGCTATCAAAAACAGACAGATCAACTAGACAAAACAACGAGATATGACAGTTGAACTGTACCTTCAAGCAAAGGGACTGAATAGCTATCTACAGAGAGGCTGAGGCAGGAGGATCACAAGGGGGAGGCCAACCTGGACAATATAGAGAGCCGTATCCAAAAATGAAAATAAGGGACTTAATGTGTCATGTACATGCACCAACTCCACATGATGAATCTAGTCCTTATATACTGAGACATGTGCAATAAAAATGTTAAAATGCAAATGCAGAATAAATGAAAGATTTGGAGTTGCACTGTAGCAGTAGAGTACTGACCTAGCATGTGTGACGCCCTGGGCTCACAGCCAAGCTCTACAGCACGCACACGAACATGCAAGCATATGAACATGCACACACATGCACACCATGTGCATGTAAACATTGAAAATATTATTGACAAGTCAAGTGATTTTTCCCAAATAAAGTGATTATTTCCCAGATAAAATGATCATTTTTCCCCCAAATAAAAAAGAAGAAACACACTTTAGGACATCGAGAGTTTTATATGGCATATTAAAGACCTAGGATTTTATTTTACACGAGATAAGGAGTTTGTAACCAGATCTTCACCTTGGGTAAAGCTTTGTGGTGACAGAATTAATCTTTTCTTTGCATGGATTTGCCCCCACACAAGAGTGAGAATGGGGAGTACTGAGTAGCTAATATACTGGACATGGTAAAAAGAATAATAATGGCTATAAGAAAAGCCCAAAGGCTCTCAGAATTCTGTTTTGCTTTGTTTGCTAAGTATGAACTCACTATAAGACCATTCTCAATGGCCTCCAGGAAGCCTTTACCAGTATATGAGAATTGACACACATAGAAAATTATTTTTGCTATTCTTCAAAATAGCTGCCCATACCAACACACATAGGAAAATCAACTAAACAAAACAGAATAGAACCAATAAAAACAAAACAATGAACACAATGTAGGACTTCAAAAAAAGATAATGGTAAATCCAAAATGGCTACCATAATATAGCCTGTTATCTTTGAAACAGCTGGTCTTTGTTGAATTCCTATTATCTTGTTTTGAAACCCTGTATCACCTACCCTGTTTTGTTTTGATTGGCTTATTCTGTTTAATTTTGCTTAGTTTTATTCTCTTTAAAATCAAAAACGTAAAGAGAAAATTACTTTTATTATTCTTACCAAGATTTTCTGTCTGCCTTCCAGGTAGCAGCAACTGTCACCACTCAAGTGAGGCTGGGGCAGCCTCCTGCAGGCAGCTGCAGGCCACCGACCACTCTGGCTCCTGGCTGACAAGGCCAGTGGCAAAAGCTTTCACGTCAGTGAGTCTGTGAGCCATCCGCCCTGGCAGAAGGCAGCTGCAGGACTGAGTCCAGGCCACACCCATATAACCCCCGCGCACTGAACCCGGGCCGAACTGCTGAGCACAGAAAGGTGAGTGAACGCATCTTTGTGATAAGCCACCATAATGCTGCGGTGTTATTTTACACAGAAAAAACTGAGTCAGAATATATATATATATATATATATATATATATATATATATATATATACTTTTTTAAAAATCAATAAACTCAACCATTTTGACTACCATTCAAACCAAGAAATATCATTACAAATAGCCCATTCTTCAATTCTTTCCTATTCTTTTGGGATCGCCGTTACCTTTATTTTAAAATGCTATCATTCCCTTGCTAGTCTTCACTAGAGATATGCACTTATGCCTGTAACATATTACTTAATTTGCTTTATAGTGAGATTTATGAAAATTACATCATACTAATGTGATATTCTATGATGTATTTTGTTTTTTCAATGATATGCTTGTGAAATTTGTTTATATAGTTGTGGTTTATTTTCATCACTTTATAACATGATATATTTGGGTATTTTCTACAGATAAGTGTCTGTATCTCGTTCATGTCTTTACCTATAAAGGAATGTATTTATTTACTTTTTGATAAGATAAACATCTTCATCATAAATTTTCTGATGTAATTTCCGTATTTGGATCTCCAAAAGTGGTTTTAAGGTTAGTAAGGTCAGATAGGAGTTCTCAAGTACCTGGTGCCTGAATGTTCTTGACATAAATACATACTCTGTTTCCAAAATTATTTTTTCAATTTATATTCCCATAAGCAATAAAATAATTTATATTCTCCCACAGTCAATATTACAACATTCTTTAAAAGCTATTTTCCAATGTATTTATTGTTAAACATTATCTCATTTTTGGTCTTTATTTGACTTTTTAAATATGAGATTTGATGTTCTTTCATATATTACTCAGCTACTCCCAGTTTGACACAATTATTTCTTAGAAAATACGTTCTGCTTTAATTGTGGAACCTCTATCTAATGAGGAGACATTTGAGAGCAAAGTGAGAAAATCGATTTCTTCAAAATGTTCCTTCTATTTAAATGCACAACAGACTTAGCTGCTCTTCAAAGTCCACTCCTAAAATGTCACCTAGGACACAGCCCAGTCTGAGGGAATGTTAGAGATCTTGAAGAGTAAAACAGACCAAAAACAGCACACTTCAAAGACCGCTTCAGACTTCTGAGACAGCACTGGAAATCCTGACTTTAAGGCTACTACAACCAAAGAAAACCCCGCACAGATGAAGTACACTATCAAGACGAATCCATGCATCTGTGTAATAGTATCCACACATAATACATGACTATGTCTAGTGATAAATAAAAGATACTAACCAATAGTAAGTTGTCCTCTTACAGAATACTTAACACTACAACATTAAATGATTTTTTGACTAATATCCACATTGTTGCCCAGTGATTTAAATGTGATTGCTCAAGTCTAATCCTTCTCTAGGAAACACATTTTTTTTTGTCTGAGTCTGAATGCAGAAAAATTCAGCTTTACAAATGGAAAATGTTTTAATGTGTAATAAAGCTGTATCAGCTAAAGACTTATTAGGAATATATATATATATATATTATATATATATCAAGGATAGACTTGCTCAGGATGGGTTAGCTTGTTAATACCAAGCACTGGGGAAGATCAAATGTCAGCAGCTCCTCTGTGAACGGTTTCTCTAAGCCTTTCCTAGAGAATCATTTTCATGTTCTGTAGTATTTTAAATCAGAGATTTCTTCTTTATGTCTGTCCAAAACTCCATACTCTACCACTTAAATTCTTTTATTTCACTCATATATAGAACTGACAGGAAATAATGTTAACTTTTTCATTAGTAGCTCATATATCCATAGTATTTACATCAATATAACTTTATAAAAATCTTCCCAGATACTTAGCTGCATCCATCAGTTTTCATTTTGTTTCTTCTCTCTCTCTTTCTCTCTCTTTTTCTCTCTCTCTCCCTCCCTCTCTTCCTCTTTCTCGACCATGTTTTTTTCCTGAGTTCCTTTGAACTACCTTAAAGGTACAGCAAGCATTCTTAGAATGATATTTTATTTTAACGTTATGGTATTAAACTTTATCTTCTTGAAACCTTATCAAGAATTCCAAAAGACCCTTCCAGGTAAACTGTGGTGGTCCATTCCTAAAGTCCTCTTGCATAAGGGATCTCTCCTTAACTATCCTGGTGGGCTTCAAGCCCCCCAGAGGCGCTAGGATGGGAGTAGGCTAGATTATTAACAAGTTGGAAAGGAAACTACTAGTTCCTTCAACTGCAGCAGTGCATTCATTGATTGCCTTGATTTGCATGGTTCTCATGTTGACTTTCAGATTTATATGACTGTCCTAGATCTGTCCTGCAACCTCAGGACTTACATTTCTAATTGGTTTTCATACATTTTGATCAGAAGTTAACTTGTGCATACCCAAATTCTCAACTCCTTGGAAAAATTTCTGTCTTCTGCTGAAGCCCAGTAAATTGTTCTCTTCTTTATTCCTTCCTTCCTTCCAGGTACTTGGGTGATATTAGAGGGAGTCAATGTCTACTGATTCTTCTGTCACATTCTATTAGTAAACCTTAGGAAATTTACTTGGTATGCTTGACATATATAACTCAAAATGTTTACAGATCCCAAGTACCTCTTGTAACTTCTGCAGTCACCACACTAAGACAAGTCATCACACTCTCAAGGCCTGACTTATTTCACTGGTCCGTAAATAGTGTTCCCTGCTGCTGCTTTTCTACCCAGTGCTATCCTCACAATGGCCAGTGTTGCTTTAAAAGCACAAATCATGGACTCTTCTGCTCAAAAGCTGAGAGGCTGTACATTTCAGAGGGACAGTTCAATGACCTCACTATGACTTCCAAGGCCTTGCCCAGTCTAACTCCCTCAGCACTCAAAAATCTATAGCATTCCTGTACACAAACAACAAATTCACTGAGAGAGAATTAGGGAAGCCACACCCTTCACAGTAGCGCTCTAAAGGATGAAACCCTTAGGAATCAATCTAACAAAGGAAGTAAAACACTTATACATTGAAAATTACAGTATGCTGAAAGAGGAGATTGAGGGGAATATCTGAAAGTGAAAAGACATCCCTTGCTCATGGATACTGACAATGGCATACTGACAATGGCCATTTTCCCCAAATTTTTATACTGACTTAATGTACCAATCAAAATACCATTACTATGCCTCACAGAACTAGAGAAAACATTCCTAAAATTCATTTGGAACATTAAGAGACCTACAATAGCAAAAACTCTCAGTGACAAATACAAGGCAGGGGGCATCACAAGTCCTGACTTAAATTATACTACAAAGCTACAGTGATAAAATCAGCATGGTCCTGGTTAAAAAGCTAACAAACAAGCAACAACAACAACAAAAAGCAGAGCTGAGGATCAATGAAGTAGAATAGAAGATGCAAACATAATTCCAAATATACTCAGCCAACTTGTCTTTGACAAAAGGGCCAAATGTCTTCACTGGAAGAAAGACAGCCTTTTTAATAAATGCTGTTGAAAAAACTGGCTTTCTATATGCCAGATGCTAAAACTAGAACCATGTCTATCACCATATACTAAAAAAAAATTAAAGGAATCAAGGATATAAATACTAAAACAGAAAGACTAAATCTACTGCAAGAGAAAATGGGTAGAAATCTTAAAGATATAGGTGTAGCCAGAGAGTATTTGAACAAAACCCAAACTGTGTGGGAAACACTTCAAAGAATCAGAAACTGGGATCTCATCTTCTTAAAAAGCTTTTACAACCTTCCCATAATAATAACCCACAGAGTAAAAAGATAACCCATGAAAAATTTTTAGTCAACTGTCTTTCAGAGAAAGGACTTTTGTCTAGAACATATAAGGAATTGAAAACAATTTGACCCTTCAAACTCAAAGACCCAATCCAAAAATTGGCATCTGTGATGAATATAGTTCTCAACTGAGGAAATACAAATGGAAAATTAATATATGAAAGAACGTTTACATCACTGGCCATTTGAGTCATGCAAATTAAAACACCCCAGAAAGAATGGCTATCATTAACAAATCAATCCATAACAAAAGCTGCCAGGGGCCATGGTGAAAAAGGAAAGCTTTCTCTTATTGGTGGGAGTGTACATTGATGCAGTCACTGTGGAAATCAGTGTGGGGATTCCTCAAACAACTAGGACTAGAGGCCCCATTAAACCCAGACGTTCCCTTTCTGGGTATCTTTGAGGCAAAATATAAAGAAAATCATACCAGAGCAATGTATGTGCACATATGTTTGTAGAAGTACAACTTGTAATAGCTAAATCTGGAAAACAGCCCAAATAGCCATCAACCAAGGAATGGATAAAAAGATATGGTCTTTTTATACAATGAAGTACTACTCAGTCATAAAGAAGAATAGATCTGAGACATTTCTAGATAAATGGATGCAACCTGAGTCCATGTTAGTAAGTGAATAAATAAAACTCACATGTGTGAACATGGTATTGTCTCCCAGGTATGAGAAACTAAAAAAGTAAATAAAGTTTAAAATGTACAATGCATATTGTGAAATGGGAAGAACTTATTCAAAAGAAATAGGATAGGGAAAGGGCAATAGAAGGGAAAAGGGAAAAAAATGCAGTGTGTTATGTATCTTTTATTTCATTGAAAAAGAAGATTTGTGCTGACACCAGCTGGAGACTTTTTATGCCCATGTCCTGTACTCTGAGTAACTACTTTTAAGATAACAATACCAATGTATGAACTATTATTATTCTACTATTCTTATGAAATTTGTTATTAATTTTTTTCATAATATAAAAAATAAAATAAATTCATTTTACATGTTAAAAAAAAAAAAGGAAATGTGATCAAGTCCCCAAAAGGATATTAATCAGTGAATCAGGGATACAGGAAATAGCTTAACTTGATTTTACTTAATGAATAACCCTTACTAGTGGAAGGCTCACATGATATGAAATTCCTGAAAGCCAAATCCTTCTTCTATTTTCTTTCTTTCCATCACCGCGTCTTTGGAGTAGTGCATGGCCTTCCACATAGACACTTTCACTTCCTAACTGGAATGCCTTAGGCTCACTTACTGACATCAACGGGTGCAGTGTGATTTGATACAATACTGGGTATTTGAAAACTACTTTTCTTAAAGATAAAAGTCAACAGGATCAGCAAGAAGTTTTCAAATAGTCAGTGTAAATAACTTGGAGAACATGATGGGATTTATATGCCAAGATAAAATCTTAATTCATTAATTTCAAACAGACAATTTTAAAAGCTGTTATAGAAACTGATTTATGAGACCACATGCCAGAAATCAAAGAGGCAGAAAGAGTCTGCTTTCATATTCACAAGGTGGGCCTGTGTGCTAGCAAACAGTCTTGCTAAAGGGCAAACAATTCAGGTTTTTCACTTGTGCGTCTAGGGACAGAGAAAGGTATTGCTCCAATGTACTCAGATATCATTACCACAGTTGTGATTTGGTTTAACTGATTGCTTTTCTGAAGTTGGTTAAAATAATCAATGTTTTAGGTGTTCAATATTTCTAATAAAATATGTATTCTTCAGTGTCTTACACATCCCATGAATCATGGCTGGTAATTTCGCTCATCTCCCCCTTTTCATATTAGTCTACCAGTTACTACAAAAAATTTGTTAAAATACTAGACTTGAAAGATGTATCATTTAGTGTGATTCTAACAACTTTTTTTGTTAGACAGTTCTAAGACATAATCTTAGGTACATTTAAAGATGAGATGTGATTGAAACCTTTACCAATACCTTGACCTTCAGTGTCCTTAGAATTTCTTTTTAACTTAAATATAAATACGCTGATTAAGATGACTAAGTCCGTTTTTCCTTGATGGCTGTTTTCCTGTTAGCTCTCCTTGTCTTCCTTTTACTTTCGGCCTCTGCAGCGGTTTGCTTGAGCAGTGAGGGGATGGAGCCCAGAGCCGGTGCTGCGTCCAGGCAAGGCCTCTGCCAGATGCACCACCATCCCGGGCAGAAGTCATTGTTTTCAAATGCAATCCAGTGATTTTTCCATTTAATATTACATGAGTATATCTGGCTTTTTAGCATGGTATATGTACCCTTTCCCCTCTTAGGTGTGTCTCTTAGCTTTGCCTTTCTATGTGGTTGAATTAACCCCCACTTTGCGACACTGCAATTACCCCTTTTGGTAGCTGCAAAGAAGGGCTCAGAATACTCCGGCCGGCCGAGGGCCACACCCTCGCCACTGTTTATATAAACAGCGCTTTTCCAGCGGCAACTCTCAGTGAAGTATTTTGCATGATTGCTTTCGAAATGCAGAAGCAGATTGAAGAGTAGTGGAAATAGAAATAGAAAATCTAAAAGTGAGTTTAAACTTTTTCTCCACAGAAAAAGTTTACCAATTGGTTGAAAAGATACATATAGTCTATTTTTAAAAATGTAGTTTTTTCTTTCTTCTTTCTTTCTTTCTTTCTTTCTTTCTTTCTTTCTTTCTTTCTTCTTTCTTTCTTCTTGTGTCTTTAACCCAACGTAGGGCCTGATTTGTCACAAGCAAGTGCTCCACTCTGAGCCCAATTTTCCGCTTTTGCACTTACAACTTCACCATGGATCCCAAGGGTGCAGAACCCTGAATGAACAATGCAGGACCCATGTAAACAGCATATGTTCTGTCATGGTACCGTGACTCTATCTTGACTATTTTCAAATTTTAAATCTGTGGAGACTTTTTAATAGCAAGTCAGATATTATTTATTATCATCTGCCTTCATGTTTATCCCTTTTTTGACTTACCAGTTTTTCATGTATTTCCCTTTGGAGTTGATTTTCTTTCATGTCAAAATATATCATCTTTAGCAGAGGTTTTACTGTTCACGATAAATTCTCTTTCAATTTTCAGTTTAATTTGCTTGAAATTATTTTTATTTTGCTCTGAATTCTGAAAGACATTTTGCTACATTTAGAACTCCAGTGACCTTATTTTGCTTTGACAATGTCGAGGAAGTAGTTGCGTGCTGAGACGGAGTCAAGTACGGTCGGTTGTGGAGCTGAGCTGGCTCTCTGGGACGCTGAGCGAGTGTCTGACTGCCGCTGCTCCTTGGACCCTTCTGTTCTCTCAAATCACTTTTAGATTTTCTGTTTCTTTATCTGTTTCAGCATCACCCTCTGGGTAATGTTTTCAGATCCATCTTCTTTTTTTTAAAAAAAAAATTAGTTAGCTCACGTTTTCTGTGGAAAACTTTCCCGTCCCTGTGCAGGTGCGATGCCCACGCTGAGCAGTTCTCACCCCGCGGTGGGATTCCTCTCTCCTGTCCTCCACACCGCTGCCAGCCCATTGGAGAAAGATCTGTCTCACTCCCATCTGCCCTTTATTTTTCTCTTAATTTATAATTTCAATTTCTCATTTAAAAGAAACCATGCAATATTTAAGCTTGCGTGTATGATTTATTTTAATCAATTATTTTATTAAATACACGATTTCTTTTATCTGTGAAATCTAAACTACTATTTACCACACCCATTAAATTTTTAAAAGTCCTACTTAAAGCTTTAGGCTTTTACAATACTTTCACTCTTGAACTGACAGGTTAAGTTTTAGATTCTTTTAATGCTTTGAGTCAGGGTCCCACTGTGTATTCCAGGTTGGTCATGAGCTCCCCATGTACTCCCAGCTGGCCTCGAGTTCACAGCAACCCTCCTGTCTCAGCTTCCAGAATGCTGGGATTACAGACTTGTGCCACCACACCCGGCTTCTTCCTTATGTTTTAATTTCCTTTGATAGATTATTCTCAAATGGGAAGGGGGCCAAGAGATGGGGTGAGTGGAAACAGAGAGGTGAGAAAGCATGAAACGGAATAAGATGGGCTGTATGTGTGATCAATTCCACACAAGGAGTATAAACATTCATTATATACTGCAAACATGTACTAATAAAAAGAAAATTAATTGATAATACAACGTATGGTGTATGCTCATTTATATTCTACATCTGATGCTTTATAATAACTGGATTCTTTCTGAGACAGAGTGGATGACTGGCTCTTTGACCTTTATGGTGCCATCTCTGCACTGCTTTGGTTCCATGCCAGCTTTTTGCTGGAATCCTTGAGATCTGGGTCGAAGCTGCAGTCCTCCGAAAGGATTCCCATTGCTTCTTCAAATGCTCATCCTTCACTCTGGCCTGGTCATGAGCACATGTGAATGACTGTCCGTGTAGACACGGCACGTTGTGTGATTTTGGGTCACAGGTCCACATGACGATCACAAAGAGATTTTGTACTCAGCACCAGCAACCCAGGCAGATTCCCCCGGCTGCTGGCCGTCTTTCCTGATTAGATTAGACAGGTCTTCCCTGAGGCTCTGCCCTGCATGTCTGTAACCAGCCCAGCTGCTCCACCGACAAGCAAAGGCTTTTCCAGGAGGCTGTGCACTCCGTGCCCATGACTCAGGGGGGCTTGTTCTCTGGCCTTGCTCTGTGATTCACAATTTCTTTTGCTACAGTCTTAAAATTAATTTAATATGTGTGTGTTTCTTATTTAAGAAAGTACAATGATTAATATATAGTTTAAGCTATCTTACCGGCTTGGTGATGCGAGACTTAAAAGTAGTTCTTCTTGTCACATGGGGTGGCACATGCTTGTAATCCCCTCTTACGAGGCTGAGGCAGGAGGAGCAGGAGCAAGAGGTCATAGTGAGCTCCTGTTCAGTCCAAAAACATAGTCAGACGCTATCAAAAAAAAATCCTGCTCTAGGTTTTTTCTATAGGTTTTTGCGGGAAAATATCTTCTGGTAGGGGCCAGGGATTTAGTTCAGAGATCCAAGCGTTTGACTGGTAAGTGCAAGGTCCTGAGTTCCTTCTGTAGTGCAATATTAATTAATTAATAAAATTAAATACCTTCTGCTGTATTTCACTATGCAGTAGACACCGCAGTGCGCTCCAAAGAAAGAGCACTAAACCATCAGGTAGCGCATGTCCTATGTACCCTGTTTCAAATTCGGTTGAATCTCGGAACTATTAATGTGGTCTTATTCTCCTCGCCCCAGTCTCTCTCTGTCCCTCTCTCTCACACACTTACTCTGTCTTTCCCATTTTCTCTCTTCCTTCCTCTCTCTACCCTTCCTCATTGCAAAATCAAGGCTACAGTATACCTCTGTACTCTCTCTCAAGTTATCTGTCCCCAGTAAAGTTTAAACTACGGTGTGAATATTAAGGTAGAAGTTTTTAATCTTCTGAAATTTCTTTGCAATTTTTAAATGCTGTATCCAATTTGATTTACCCAGTCTTCAAAATTCCTGTTTTTCAAATGCCTACTAAGAAACAGACTATAATTTTTGCAGAAACTGCTGTTTTTATAATTACTAATTTAAATATAGTTTTATTTTCTACCTAAGTAAGAATAAACTCTGGCACTGTTTGTTACTTTCTTTGCGATTTTGATCTTAACAAACTTGATAAAACCCAGATGCCCGTGTACATGAACAGTACTTAGCAACCCAGCAGCGGGTCTATTTTATCAGCAAAGGGATCTTTACCCTAACTTTCAAAAGCTCCCGCCCTCCCTCCCAAAAATTCTAAAGGAAAAAGCAGAAAAACAGGTAATTCAAACTGCAATCTGAAAGATAGAGTGTTTGACTAGACACTTAGGAGACAGTGTTTAGGGATGTGACTTTTATCCCTAGCAGAACTCGAGCATAAGCTAATTGCTCACTGTAAATGTCTTGCAAGACGATATTTACCAGGCCATAAAGTATCCAGTAGTTTCTGGCTCAGATGCAGTGCTCATGTACAAGCATTATAAAGTGATGGTTCTTCAGTTGAGAAAAAAGAATTCTGGATTTTCTCTTTTCTCCAGTTCAGTGTGGGCTATTTTTTTCTTTGTTTTAAAATCATGAGTACTTATGATTTGTACTTTTCTGTTTCCAAAATATATAAAACCTATTTTGCATAGCAAAATCCATGCAAACAGAAGAATATTTAAAAATATACAATCAAAAAGGCTAGCACATTAACCAGATTAAAAGCACACTGTATCTATTAAGATAGGTTAAACTTTCTGATTTCCAGTAATCTGTTAAGTATTACCAAATTAATAGCATGATTTCACTATAATATAATAGCTGCTCCAGAATAATGTGTGTGCACGTACATTTACAAGCCTCCCTTCAGAAAATGCCACACTAATGTTGTGATTCATATCTCTTCCTCCACCACCCTTCTCTTTAAAAAGTATGGCAATTTGGCGTGGTGGTGCACACCTGTAAACCCAGCACTTTACACGCCGAGGCAGGAGGGTCACAAGTCAGAATCCAGTCTGAACAATTTAGTGACTCGGCTACACCCTGTCACAAGCATTCTCTGAAAAGGGATGGGTATCAGCTCAGAGCAAAGGTCCTGGTTCAAGTGCCAGTACTGTAAAAATTAAATAAATAAATATCTCTCTTCTAGTATGAAAAAGAATAAAGGAGGTATATCTGCATCCTAATTTCGCCCCATATTTCTTATTTATTGTTGCTTGAAAGGATTAAAAAGTCCACAATTCATGAATTGATGCTGTGTTCATTTAATAATGAGTTAACTATAAAAATACAACTTCACTGCCTTGGTAACTGAAAACAACATCACGAATCATGCAGTAATTTAGAGACATTTTGCATCTGATAAATATTTTTATATTCTAAATTTTGTGATGTAGTTACATTTTATATTTCTCTTAAAGAACCAATCAAGAAACACAAAAGAAACTAGCATTACAAGTTTAATATATTTTAAAATATAGAAATATATTTAAACAACACATTTAAAAGTAATATTATAGACTTCCATTTCTCATTCTCTCAATACGAAAGTATTAATTGAAAATATATTAATTAATGTATTCCCAATATAGTTAATGCCATATTTTCCATAAGATAAAGTATTTTAAAACAATATTGTAATATACCTGAATTACAAACAAACCATAATGATTCTGAGTCAATCACTGTTATAAATTTTGTTTGAAAAATCCAAAAGGGCAATCATTGAATGACACTTTCTGAATATTTTAAATGAAATGTAAATAAATTTGACTGTGGAATTACCATGAGCAGTAATTAGTCGACCCAAAGATCATTCTTTAAGAAGTCAGGGTATGCTAAAGAAAGACTTTAGCTGGATTTTGACAGAGAGAAAGTAAATTAATTTCAGAGACAAGAACATTTATGCACACAATTGGAAGAGAACCTTCCCATTTGGAACTATTTGTGCTTCAAGGAAGGTTTACCAAATCCTTCACAAAATAAGGTTTTCATTGAGTTCATTCTCACACATATGAAAAATGGATTTCAGCTGTTCTTTTGAACTGGCAATTCTGGCAAAACCATTCTGAGATTTTCAGTAATTTCCTTCAGTTTAGTTTCAGTACTTTTACCCTAAATAAAATCCCTTGTATCACATCAATCAACAAACTCAGTTCTAAAATAGCAAAGAAACTGGCTGTGTCCACATCCCCAGCACTGGCACATTTACACATGCAAGGTCTCTGTGGGGTTGGAAGTGAGCACATGAAAATTGTCTTCATTTTGGATGATGGTTTTGAATCTGAAGAAAATCTGTGCAGTAGTGTAGTGTTCTAGACAAGGGTAGGCATGCATGATTTATTTGAGGTGAGAGGCTGCACTATCATCTTAAATGTTAATTTGGAAAAGTATGGACATGGCTAAAGCCCATCTCAGTAGAATTCTTGAAGCTTTGAGCTCCTTATAATCTTCAGTGCACAAGCCAAGGAGGAATATACTCCTCCAGTTACAAGAACTGTCTTAAAGCAAACAGTAAGAACAATTATGTGCAATCTTTTAGCTTCTACGTCCTGCCTACCAGTTATTTATTCAAACTCAGTTCAGCATTTTACTTTATCTAAAGAAGCAGAAACTTTGAGAGAAAAATTGTGTTTATCCAAGCACTTTTTTGTTTGGGTTTTTTTTTAATTTTATTTCTAAATAAATATCCTATCATAGTTTTCCTTGGCACAATATAACCAAATGTATTCAGTTTCCTTGAACAGTATTAAACAGTCAAAGGAGTTCTGTTTAGTCTCAGAAAATTGTATTGGAAAAAGCTGAAACAGACTAAAACTGGACTCTGTATCTACTGAAAGTTAGACTGAATGAACTATTGTATAACAGTGAACTAAAAGTAGGTTTTGCTGATCAGGCATTTGCAAGGGAGGATATATCCTTTTAAATAAATAAAAATGATTATATACATATTCTACATATGAAGAAAGATGAAATAATTCAGACTAATTTAAAAAACTGCCCTTTTGTCTGCTCTTTATTGCAGTCATAAACCTTAACACAAGTCTTTTTGTTATTACTATAATTATTCAATACTAGTGGCAGCCACATGAGCGCACAACCATGTTTCTATATTTTTTCAAAATGACATTGGAGCTGTCATCAAAGTACAGAACCGAGATGGCATTTAATTTGGTCGGAGCACAGCAAGGCTTTGGTACATGGTCAGGAAACATCAGATGGACCTAGAAAACAAAACAAAACAAGATATTTTAAAGAAATAGGGTATATGAATATTTGGTCTGTATCTTTAAAATAATATACTTGCTTTATAACACATAAAACCAGGCAAACCTTTAATCTACCTACCCTACTCTTATTTATGTTCTGTGATGGACTAAGTTGGTGCTGGTGAAAAAGATGTATTCCTAAGCAACGACAACAATAACAACTCACCAGTTCTAATTATGTGATGATTTATTTGAGGTAATAAAAGTTGTTCATCAAATTAAAAAAAATTTTCTATGCATCACTTAATGGAAATTTTCCTAGGGAAGAACCTGGTAGCTAGCAGAGTTGCTGTTAGTTGAAATGTGACTATTTTTATTTACACCATGAGAAATATGAAAGTTATAATTGCAAATCAAAGAAACATAGTAAGATAATAGAAAGATTTGGATCTATGGATTATTTTTAGAAGAGTAACTAAGTGATAAATCATCAATGTTACATCAACTTTTAATTTTCCATGGTGAAGGAGGTATAGCAATCATAATGCGATTAAATGCAGATCAAATCCAGTGCTTCTTTTGAATCAATGATTTTAACTCTTCTCCATAGTGTTTTTTGTTTATTTAGTATTTTTCCAGACTTGTTGAAGTTTAGTATCATTTTACATTCTCTCTCCCCCACCCACTTCCTAGTGTTGCCAAAAGCAAGTACAATTAATTCAGAAGCAATGGGACCAGATTCCATAAACTGAATAACCACCTCCCCATAGCTTGGAAAGGTGGCTACACATAGAAAGTGAAGTGCTAAAGCAAAGCGTGGCTGTTCATTTTGATCAGCCTGGCAGTCTGCCTCAGAGCCACAGGGGCCCAGCAAGGAGCCAGAGCTGGGCTCTTCCCTTTCCCAGCCACCTACTCTGGCCCTTCCCCCTGTGGAGGGGTTCATGGGAAATCCCACTGATGGCCCTTAAGGGAACTGCAAAAGGCAAATACAGCCTCTTAGCATTTTGGCTGCAGGGTCCTGGCTGAAACATTATAGGAGCCTTGCATGCGGGTGGGGGGGCAAAAAACAACGCAGCAGGAAAATTAGACAATCTGACAGCATCTTGAAATTTCCTAAGACCGCACAAAGCTAAAACTGAATAATTTCTGCACATTTCAGATGCAGCACGTGTCCCTCATCGGCTTTATCTTCCATGGCCACACGCACATGATTGATAATCCTAAATTCCAATGGCCTTGACAGCCTCGTGGTGCAGTCGCTCTGAGAAAACGGATTGTCCTTGAATGATTTCTCAAATATACTGGTCACAAACATGCTTTCCACTAACAATAAGCATGCCTATATTCCTGTCTCATGTCTCCACAGAACAAATGTAGAGCGTGCGCAACACCAGGGGAAAAAATCCAACTCCCCGTGTTTGCATGAGTTTTGCAATGACTTATATCCTACATCCCAGGGTAGACACAGAGCAAGGTTTTCTTCCAAGTTCATGTCAGACTTTTAAAAATGTTTGTGTTTCAGTGCTCCCTTGTAGACTACAGTCCTAGGAGTGGACAGTACGCAATCATATATTTGTAAGAAGAAAGGAGAAAGGAGTGAGAGAGGGAATATTTGACAAAGAATAAGTAAGCACTGCTTATCCCGGGGGCACCTTTGATACATTAGATGTGGATCTGTGGAAATGAAATTCTGCCTTCTTAGTCACTGGAACAATAATAGCCAAAACATTTTCTAAACAACGAAGCAACACTACTTTATAAGCTAGGAAGAGCTTTCCCCTGTGGCGGTGCAGAACGGTAGGTATCAGCGCTGCCCTCTGAAAGACAAGAGTCCACTCCTTTCTGTCATGGCTTGAAGTGTGAGCGTCACCCTCCTCCTCTGCTGTCTGCCTACTCTCCACTTCTCCTGGAAATGCTCCCCGGCATTGAGAGGTGTTTATATTTATAGACAGCTAAAGTGAAGGCATATCAGGCTGTAAAATCCACCTAGGAATTTCTACTGAAGTAGGAGGTGGTAAGGTAGCTTAGGGTGCAAATGACTGCCCGTATTTTCTTTATCTTTCTGTTTTTCTCCATATCAGTTATTTCCAGAGTCTTTGATAATAAACATGTTCTAATTATCATATTGAGTTTTGTGCTCATTTCTTCTGTAGAATCTTATCAAGTTAGTAAAGATTACAGTAAAAAATCAAGTCACTCAATTATTTCATACGTATATCAAATTAACTTAAAATTTAAGCAGATGGAAGAAGTATCCTAGCATCTTTCAGAATAAATGAATCCTCCCTCTCTGTGCTTATATTTTGAATTAATTGTGGGGGGGGAAGAGTAGCCTTCTGTAAAATAAAAATCTATGAATTCTAAGAGTACTGTAATTACTTGGGTAAGGGTGCCATAAACAAGTCTCTCCAGAAAGGTAGCTTTCTCTAACATCCACTGCATTCAACTATTCATGCTGTCCACCAAGTAATTGCGCTTCCATCACTGAGTTTTGATTCTAAAACAAGTATTTCCTCCTTTTCCCCCTCAACACATGGAGATAAAATTTTCCTAGTAACCCAAATGTTGGTAGGTCACAGCCTTTCATGCCTCTGAGACGTTCCCCCTTAGTCTTTCAGGTGAAGGGGCAGCCACCCTGTATGCAGGCTCCATTCGGCCTCTCCTCAGTCCTCCCGCCTACCCCTCCCCATCTCCTCCTTAATAAATCACCCAGGCTAAGCAACCAGGAGACAGACCCTGTCCTGGAGGACTTCCTCTCAAAAAGCCCCTCTCACCGCAAAAAGCCACTCCTAGTCTCCACCCCAGCACCAAGTAAGGAACAAACTTCACACTGGAAATCTCCCCTATGTAACGTCCAGACCCGCAGTCCTGGGGGACGACACTCTGGACTCCAGGTCAGAAGTCGTCCCCCACATGAGAAAGCTTGTTTTCCTTATTCTTGGCCTCCGTGGATAATTCTCTGCATCTTGCCACGAGAGGACTGTCCCTCTGTCAAATCAACATGTCACATACCATAGACAAAGCAGACTCTCAAGAGTGCTTTCTTTAAATTTATTAGATACAGTGCAGGCAGAGACCATCAAATCAACATTTCAATACCTTGCTCACAAAAATTTGCCTAGGATACTAGAGACTTAATCACTTCTTAATTCCTGGGAAAAGGAAAGATCACTCTCATGTTAAAGATTACAGAAAGGATGGAAAAGGAGCGGGAGGAAAGGGAGCGTGAAGGACTGAAAGCAATCAGCGCATAGAAAATTGGCTTCCTACTCATATACCATATTGAACAGCTTTTATAATATCAAAATACACTGCAAAACTTTCTTAACTAGAGCAAAAACTCCCAGATGAAATTCAGTGGAGATACCAGTCAGTATTTCTGCAACAATTACTAATAAATTGCTTGGTTATAAATAACCATGGAATCCGCCTGGTTAGTCCCACGATAGTGGACACATCAGCACAGACCAACCACTTTATGTGACTTCTTCAATTTACCTAGACAAATCCCCCCTCACTCTGGACTCAGGATTGCTCCTGCAGCCGACTCGAACGTCTTGACTGTACCAACAATTATTATTGTGGCTATAAAAATAACCAGCAGTTGGAAAAGAAAAGATAACACATTGATAATTGTAAGTGGGTGCTTTTCTGTACAACAGAATTATACAGTGCTTGTGTTATAAACCATTTCCAAACGCACAAAAACGAAGCATACCAGAGTTTGAACAATGGCATGATTGGTGGCATTCATATGAGCATTAAGTGGAAAAGAACATTCTCCATCACAATAAAATGCAGCATATCCTTCTGGTGCTATAATCCAGTCCTGAAATGCACAAAAGGAGAAAAAAATAATCCAAACAAATACAGAAACAATTCTGAAGGAATACTCAAATATTTCATGTGAATAAGTTTCACGTGTTCCAACAATTATTCTAATAGGATAGTTCTTCCACACCCTGTAATATTAAATGAAGTTTTCAACAACATATAACTATTTTCACAAGAACTGTCTCCTTTGATTTCTCTCAAGAGATTGCTAAGTAAGATGCATTGTAGTATGCATTAATGCATGTATGTATTCGTGGGTTAGACTACAATCATGTAGTAGCATTCTAAGTGTTATTCAAACAGGAAATGATGAACTCTGGAAAGTTTAAGTGAACCAGAAAGGCAAGAAGCAGACATTTAATTGAGATAATTCTCATTACATCTTAATCACTTATTGTTGATATTAGAAGTCTGACAACCTCCTACAACTTTTATATTTGTTCCATGTGTCATTTTTCTTTTCATTCTTCTGTTATTATAGTCTCTGTAGAAGAAATGAAGTGGAGCAAATTCCAGAAAACTCCACATGAAAAATGTTAGCTGAAGATTTGTTACATGTATAATTGCCCTGGTATTTTCTCCCCAGAGAAATAAAATTTGTATAAATACAAGAATTACTGCATTTTGTACGTTGAAAATATAGTAAACATTTTAAAGATACTTACATTTTTAGGTATTATGTCTCAGTAAGATAGTACATATATTGAGTATGTATTATAATGGGATACTAAAAGGGGTCTAAAACTTTCATTTTAAGTAGTCCTGACAGAGAGTGGTTAAAAGCTATGGTGGTTAAATAGTCCTGTTCACTTTACTCATATTTGTGATTTTTAAGTGAGATAAAACATTGTTTGTACATTTATCTCATGACAGGAACATCAGTGCTGATGTCCCCTTCTTGTAGGAAAAGCTCCTTTAGAGGCTAATAGACTCGCTTATATTAAACTAAAAAAAAAAATCTAAAAAAAGTTTGTGATATTTAAACAACAGCATGGTTTTATTTTACTTACTAGAAAACACAGTTTTATTTCTTCTTCAGGAACTTCTTTTGTCTATAAAACTTACTAAATTATGTTTCACTGGTAAAAAGGAGAGTAGAAACCTGAAAATGGTGTGAATATGTCACATACTGAAAACCCACTGAAAACTGATTGACGCTTTTACTGGAAAAATGGTAACAAAAATTATGACTTAGCAAGGATTTATGATAAAGCACAAAAGCAACACCTAAAATGACTGAAGATTCTTACCTGCCATCCAAGGTCCCGGAAACTCACGTAGAGTTCGTGCTTTTTGCAGGCTTGTTTTTGTTCACTTGTATTGTAATCTGAAGATTAAAAGCAAACCCACAATTTAAACAAACGACAGTATATCTGACGTATAATATCAGTAAGACTTTTCAAAGGGGCTACAGCTGAAGATGTGAAGCGTGAGGCTGAGTCTCAGGCTGCAGCCACTTTCTTCGGTCTGGTCACCTGTGCCAAGTTTCCTCTGTGCAGCAGGGACTGAATCACCGGACAGGGACTTGCTCACCAATGCCTGTGCCTCCGTTCACTGCACAGTAGCTGCTCAAGCTATGTCCATTCATGAAGCCACCATAACTTCCTGGTTCTCGGTACATTTGCACATGCTGAATATTTACAAATATGTTTAATCACCTTCCGTGAGGCAGATGTTGGGTTCCTACTCAGTTGATTCTATTTTAATAAACATCACAAAATCAAGATGTCTCAAGCTGAACTCCTGATCATCTCTGAAAAACCTTTCCACCTCTAGATCTCCCCATCCTAGGCTGATGGCAGTTGCCTAGGCATGAGAATAAAACCAAAAAGCTGGGAGCCAAAATTTTGTCTTCCACACTCAGGTCCAATCAGTCTGGAAATACTACTTTCATACTCACCACCTCTGTCCCTGCTCCTTGTCCCCCCCCCAGCTTCCCATCAAGGGCACAGTGTTCTCAGGGCTCCTCTCCCGCGCCCCCCTTCTCCCTCGGCCAGGCCCCGAGCAGGCCTGCAAACGCTGGAGTTAGCGGCCGCTGGTCCGCAATCCTGCGGTGCCTCAGGCCGTGGCGTCCTCTCAGCCTGTCTGGGGTCTCTGCTCTGCGTGGCTGGTGCATCACCACTTTTTTCCTTACCACCTTGTCCCAGCTATGCCACAGCCTCCGTGCTCTTACGCTCACTGAACCTGCCTGGACCCCAGAGCCTTGACTCCTCAGCTGATCCACTCCCTGAAACAGTCTTCCTCGTGGGTGGCTCAGCCTTGCTCAAGTCTACGCTGAAGCACCATCTTGGCTCCCAAGGAGGCGTCTGCGGTCACTCAAACCCTGCAGTAGTCTGGATTTCCCTTATATGATTCTTTTCTTTTTCATTTCACTTATCATCTCACTTTTGAAATGCATGCCATTTATTCATGTATTGCATGCACTGTTGCTGGTCTGTTTCCCTTCACAGCAAGACTGTCTCGCGTGGTTCACGGATGCATCCCAAGAGTCAGGGGCAGCACACTGCACACAAGGGAGGCACAGTAAACAGCGGAGCAATTAGTAAACGAGTTTCTCATCGTGTTCCACGAATGATTCGAAGAAAAGGAAGTACATGATTTCCATTATGTATTTTGCAACATAATCTGAAATACTCCTAACTTTGGATGTTTTTTTAAAGGATTAAATATAGATACAGAACTCCATTCTTGTATTTGGAATAAAACCAGACACAGAAGAAGCACAGACTAGTGCAGGACATATTTCTAACTTTTTTTGCTCTGAAATTTGTTTTTATTTCACGCAAATAACACTTTAAACGTCAACCCATTTTTATTATTTCTGACATGAAATACGAAGAAAAAAATTATTGAAAGAATGATGGTATGAAAGTGTCGCCTTTCAGTCAGTCTGTCCTCTCATCACAAAGCAGACAGCTCACAGACCAAAGGGGCTTCATACAGGGGCACATCACTGGTGCGCACGTACTTCAAGTAAGTGTTGTCTAATGGCAGCGTAGAAAACAAGAAAAACAATTAAAATTTGAACTCAGGAGGACTTTTCTACTTCTAGATCAGCTCTTCCTACTGTGTAAATGAAATCAAGCTGAAGTAGATAATAGAGGGAATTAGGAGAGACCTTGCTCCCTTGTCTTCTAGGATAGACACCCTGCACCTCATCACAGTCAGAGTAAAAGGAACTAACTTCAGTCGGGCAATGACCAGCTGCATTTCAACACAGAACATGAAATGCATAAGCATCATAAGAAGTCATAACTACATTTATGCTTATTTGAATTCCACATTTTTTTAAAAAGAAAGTAAAAGAGACCCACATAAATCTGTTCCCCCAATGTAGCTCACATGCCAGCTGAATGCCACGCTTCAGAGCAACGACGTTTATGGTAGCATCTTGCCTCCAAGAGTCTGGTTTCATAGAGCTTTTGGACCACATGCTTACCCCATCAGAAATAAAAACTAACAGATGCTGAGCAAAGCTGATAGTACACCCTGACTGATAAAGACTGAAGTTATGTTTCCTAGGAGCCACTGGCAGAAGCAGCTGTGGGAGCCACACAAAGAATAAGGTGGATATCTCCAAAAACACCAATCGTCAGCCTGCAGGAGATGAAAGTGAATGGACATTATTCTACTGCTGAAAACCAATCTACGAATAGAGTCAGACCGGAAATTATTCAGTTGTTCTGGAGCCACTGTCAACACAAGAAAAAATACACTGACATGCCTCAATCATATTCTTGGCTTTGTCTTATAACATGGGGAAAACAATTTTGAAATATTGATCATGTTGTTAAAATTTTTATATAAACATCTTTATGATTCATTTCAAGAGACTGTAAATTTAATATTTTTAGTTTATTTATTTATTTATTTATTTATTTATTTATTTATTTTGTAGACAGGTCTCACTAAATCACTATAATGCTCAGGCTTGACTCAAACTTAGGACCCTCGTGCCTCAACCTCCCAGAATGCTAGGATAACAAGCATGTACCAACATGCCTGACCAGTTTAGTTAAACTTAAATCAATCATTTTACCTTAGAGTAAAGATTATTTAAAAAATTATGTGGAGATATAAAGATTGTTTCTAAAAAACTGAATTCTCTAGAGACTTTAAATGGTATTCATACCATTTCCCAAAAAGCAAATAAACAGGCTAACATACCCATGAAGCAGATGATGACAAACAAGTAAAAACCCTCCATGCACCAGTACTAGCTTCAAGGTAGCATCCAGTTCTTTAGGAGATGACATAGATTGATAGATGGGTAGATAGACCCAAAACAGAATTTCACATTTAAGTATGACAACAACTTTAATTAACTAAGTGTGATGAGGTACCTCTGCTTCAAAGCAAGGGATGTTAAATTTCTCACTCTTAATTTCCAAAGGAAAAGAGGTAAAGGAAGTCAGTACATACCACTAGACCAGAAGACTTTAATTTATTCATATAAAAAGGAAAATGATGAATGAAAGTATAGCAGGTAAGACAGATAAGCAGGACTGGCGCCCAATAGGCTGTGCAATGATCAACCTGGATCTAGGCTTGAGAACAGAGAAACCTGTGCAAGCTCCCAAGCCAGTAATCATTCTACCCAAAGCTACCCTGGATTAATCACAACGTTCCATATGCACTCTCCAAAATTTACCCACCGGAATGTACACACAATCTGAAGGAACTGCTGTAATTATTTGTGTAGGAATATCTGTGTTTGTCTAGGTACAAATCTGTGACACAAAACAGATACCCCCAAACAACAGCTCTCTAGTGTGTTTCCTTCATTCTACATAGTGAGGCATCTGGGTGAGCGACCCAAGCGGCATCTTTATTTTGGAGTCCATTGACATAAAAACAGCCACAGCTGCCTGCTAACTATCTCCAAGTGCAAATGTCCCTGCTGCATCCCAGTTTCTACTTCTGATCTCAAATTGTTTTGATTTTTACAGGTTTTATTAGTAAGATCACTGTTTGCCTAGTGACCAATGACAAAATGTATTAAATTTTTTATTTTGTTCTCCTCAGAGTCCACATTAATTAGGTCCACACAGCCCTACTGTTTGACCCTTTCAAAATGCTCATCCACAAAGCCCATGGGACCCTCCCTTGAACTCTTGGTTATGTCATCTTTTCTCGACACCGTCCTCTGCTCAACCTAAGATCATATCTCCACCTCCTGTTCTCCTACATCTTTAACTCTAAATCTCACTCTGTACTTTCACCTATGCATAATTTCCATGCAAACACCAGCCCGTCAACACAGGTGCATAGCCCTGTAACTGTGCACATCACTGAATCCCAGCCCGTCAACACGGGTGCATAGCCCTGTAACTGTGCACATCACTCTGAACCCCAGCCCGTCAACACGGATGCATAGCCCTGTAACTGTGCACATCACTCTGAACACCAGCCCGTCAACACAGGTGCATAGCCCTGTAACTGTGCACATCACTCTGAATCCCAGCCCGTCAACACAGGTGCATAGCTCTGTAACTGTGCACATCACTCTGAACCCCAGCCCGTCAACACGGATGCATAGCCCTGTAACTGTGCACATCACTCTGAACGTTTCCTCCAACCCCACCACAGCCCACCCTCACCCAGAAAATAGCTATTGTTCTTTCCAATAGGTACCTGAAATCATTCTTATCCAAGATTACGTTACAGAAAATGAGTGCTCAGTATTAAGTGTCAGACAACGGATAACTAAAGGTACAAGTGGAGCTGACTCTGTATTGTATGCACAAAATAATTGTATCAAGGTTTCAAAACTTTTTCATCACTCAAAGAATAGATATTGGTTATTAATGTCAGTTTCTATGCATATCATTTGGATTAGAAACATTTTCACCTCTGTAATACAAGCACAGTAGAATTTGCAATACAGCATTGATTTCCAGAGGCTCAGCTTGGAAATGACCAAAACGTTTGTTAGGAGTGGTATGAATATATAAACTCATTCTAGTGCTATTAAAATACTGCAACATTTAAAAAGAATGAGGTCATTATATTTGAATAATAACTAAGACACATTAAAAAGCACAGAGTATTAATTTATGTAATTAAATACACATAGCAAAAATATATCCTTTCAAAATAGATATATATATATGGAGAAAAAAGCTTAGAAGCATACATAGCAGTCAGTATCAGTGAAATGGGATAATAAGTTTATTTATGATTTTATTATTTTTAAATACTAAAAATGTGTATTAATCCTATATCAAAAATTTTTTGAAAAAAATAACTCCAATTAACTCTACTTTCTTGTTTTGATTAATATCCGCTGTCCCTAGAGGTAGGAGATATGTGTGTCAGAAGTGAGAACAAGTGCAGAATGATGCAATTTGGTTAATCGTATGAAAGTCTAAACTGAGAAGCTGCTGGGGGTTTAGGCAGTGTCACCACAGAATGCGTCCACTTTCAGGGGTCCTTATTACCGAGCAGGGCGCCAGCAGGCCTTGCTAGCATTTCTCTGGCGAGCCAGGACTTACCATTTTCCTTGTTTATATTTCCAGATTCTTAATACTCTACGGTTTAGCCTTTGAGGTAGCTCTTAGAGCACCATGCTCTGGGGGTTGTTTAAAAAATCTCTTCAGCTCTAGTGTCTGTAAAAGACTGGTTCGCTTACAATGTAGCTATGGACACCACCTCTTTATTCTGCGCAATGAAATTCAAAGAAATTTCCATTGTGCCAATCTGGTCTGAAATACACGGGCTCTCCCACAATGCCCTGCTCAGAGGTTGTGCCAAAACCCGGAAGAGGAAGGACACGTGAGGTGGGCGGGAGAGCAGCTCCAGCAGCAGAACCCGCAGCAGTGGCTCTGCAGAGGTGCGCGGGAAGGAGGGCGGCGACCCGGGCGAAGCACAGTCACTCAGTCGCCAGGGTCTGCGGGGCCCTCTTCCTGCTGCAGGCTGCTCAGGGCTCTCCTGAGGGAATACCAAAGGGAAAAAGGCCAGTGAGAAGGCAGGAGGCAGGAGGCTTTGAGTAGGAAATAAATACGATAAAGATGGGTTTTAATTTCTCCTGCGTCCTGCTGTTTGACACTTTCCACATTTAATCACAGGCTTTGAAAAGAAATGCAAGCAGGCAAACACCCAGCAGCCGACCGGGCCGCCTTCTCTCAGCCAGGACCTTGCACAGTGTCTTATTGTAGCAGCATAGTACTATTATAGAGTTTGTTATTTATATTTAGATAATTTTAAGATTTCCTTGGCATCTCAAGCTTCGTAAGTACCAAGTTTTCTGTGTATGTTAGCATTGCCTTTTCTTAGAGCCTTGTCTTTCAAGCCAAATCCTAGGAGGCTTTTCCCAGTCTGCTTGATTACTACCTATTGAAAGGTTAGGGCTCAGAGACACAAACCAGCTACTTTTTCCCTTTTATTATCAAAATATGAACATGCTCCAAAACCATCTACCACATATTTCACAGAAACAGATGCCAATGACAAACTTTAAAAAGAAAATATTGGTCTATATTAGAAAAATTTCGTACTCCAAATGGTGTTAGGAAACTGGTGAAAAGTTACATGATTTTTGTTCCATGTGTTTTATTCATCTATGGTTACAGAAGCACATTTGTTACCTGTGGTCAGTAGGAAAAGATAAATAGAGCTAACCAATAGGGAAAAGGACTTCGATGATTTCAGTTGCTGGAACACCTCTGCCAGAATAATTATGACCTCTAATAATAAGTACGAGGCTTACACTTTTCCCTTTGTAAGTCCCTCAGAAGTTATTTACTATTCTATTTGAAGTTCACCAAGCCCTTTTCTTAATGCGGTCTGCTACATTAAATTAAAAACGTTTCAACCACATTCAGAGTCATTCTACATGAAAAGGAAAACACACAACTTCGGCAGGTTAATATTACAAAGAAATGGTCTGAGAGTGTTGGTTTTCTCATCTTCATATTAAACAATAATAAATTTTTGCCAACTTAAATATCTTGTGAATATTACAAAATAACTTTGTAATAAGCTCTAGTATCATCTTTTACTCTCAAATGAAGAAAGCAGTTAACTGTCTTTGATAAAGAATTATTTTAAAACATAACTTTCTACATAGAATTTAGTTCAGTGAAACGTAATTTGATGTGGGATTCTTCCCTTTGATTCTGTTGCTAGATACACCAAAAACAGACTCCTTCCCAATGTTAGTCTCTGGTGTCTACCCTCCATGAAGGCTACAATGGGACGGACCAGTTAGCATTTTGTCGAGAATCCCATGGTGCAAAAACAAACCGCAAAAAACAAAAATGAGACTTTTTTTTTTTACTTTGTTTTACTTATAGTCATTTACTTCTTATTTAAACACTCAAACATACTTCAATGGTAAATAACTGCTAGGTGATTTGTCATTTTCAAAGTAAGCTGAGAAAGCTGAAGGTCTTAGGAACAATGTTAAAGGCAGTATGAAATTAGAATTCTAGTTTGTTGAAACTCCACATGCCCAAGTCCTGCCTGTTCTGTGTGTCAGCTTATCCACTGTGCCTGACAGAATGGCCTGCACATGTTGGCTATTAACACCGAGGAATACATACCGCACAAGTAAACAACCGTTATATTGAGGTGGAATATTCTAGAATCAGAATTCCCATTCAAGTTTATGTTTTATAGCTAAAAATAATTTCTTAGAAGAGTATATCTATCATTTTCATCCAAAACTGGCTTGCTTGTAGCCCAGACTAAACAGGATTAACTCACTTCAGATTTTGGCAGCTATATGTTTTCGAATTAATTGCAATTTTATCTTCTTTTCTATCAAAAAGTCTACTAATGTCCAGGGACACTGGCATCAGTTGTGCATTCGTACTCCTTTTTTGAAACATTTTATACATACATGTTATATATATACATGTAGAGTCGCACCCAGAGCACATGACCAAAACAATGGTCCTGCAAATAATTAATGGAAATAGAAATATTACCTTAATTCTCATCAATCTATCCTGCTTATTTCAGAAAGAATTTCTGAAAAGGATTTTCAGAAAGGATTTGAGCTGCATGCTTCATTGTTTAGTACTAAAGAAAGAATTTCATACAGAATTTACCTGGTGAACTATTCACAGTTGAGAGGCCTTGGGGAAGTTGGCCCAGCAAGTTGTGTTGTTCAGTTCTGGCCAGACTTTGTTGCCCTATCCATTTCATAATTTTATTACTGCTGGCCTGATTTTAATTTGAACGGAATCTTTCAACATAGGAAAGCAGGTCAGACCTACTTCAAAATGAATTACTGAGTGATTCACTGATGAAACATTCTGGGGATGCTGGAAGCATCCCGAGAAGATTTAATACACCAAAGGAAGGTGCACAGAGAGGGTAAATGTATTGTGGAAACTTGATTTGCAACATACGATCCCAGTAACTCTGTGTACAACTGCCGCTCTCATTTTCTGCTTACCTCCAGCACTGGACATCCTGGAGGAGTCCTGATGAGAGCTGGATTTACTGCGGTTTTGATTTTTCCGTTTGTTGGTTGCTCGCACAGATCGAAGGAGAACCTCACTGGCCTTAAAGAAGGCCACCATGAATGGCTGTTTAGACTGAGGCCCATGTCTTCCCACGAGACCGGCGGACTTGACATTGATACTGCGACCTAGAGCATAACACATAAACACTCGGTTTGTGAAAGACGGACAAAACAAACAAAAAACAATCAGAATTAAAAGGATATTTTGACAAGGAAAAGAGTTTTAAAACATCATCAAAATCTTTTCCTCATAGGGTGAGATCATAGAAACACTGAAGTTTACTATCACAATTATCCACCCTTAGTTTTTCATTTTACATTATTCTTCCACCTCGAGAAGCTCTTCTAGCTATAGTCACTCGCTGGAATCTTCTCAGGACTGCAAGTCAAGATCACTGCAGTGGAAAGTCCATCAGCCTGAGCAGCCCATGCAGCATGACAGCTCGAAATAATTCCATAGCAATTCCAGTATTAGCTGTCAACTCCTGCACATTCAGTGTTCCAAAGTTTCTCTTTCAGTCATGACTGCTGATGCTTGGAAGGGAGTTTCTATGTTCCTTGGCCTATCTCCGCCTGTTAAGACTTAATTAGGCTGTAGCCTTTCTACCATCTCCTCTGACCGCTTTTAGAAAGTTGCACTCTACTGAGAGTTCTTCGCTGGTCATTTTGGACGATGGAATGGGAGCTGGAGTCTTGCCTTAAATCCTCTGCTTTGTTCACATTACAGAGGATTTTGAAATAAACATTAAAATTTCAGAGTTCTTCTACCTCTGAGTTTAAAGTCTGGAGACTTTCAGAACAGAAAAATCTCCAGGTTTCAGAACAGAAAAATCTCCACCTTTGCTCCTACACTAGCTGGTTATCTCTAACTCATGTTGGGCTATGTGGCCATACATCAGAAAGCAAGGGTGCAGGCAAGATCTGCACAGACAGAATTCAAAGTCAAGGGGCCTTGGGAACCAGAAATCGATGTTAATGATGGACCCCCTCCCTGAGGAGTGCTAATAATCATTATGAGTATTATAAGCCACATCAGGTATGTTTGCAGTCAGATATGTATGCTTTCTAGGTATATCCTGGGCAGTTCTCTAAATAGTTTCAAGGCATTATTTACTGTGATTCCACAAATACTACCACAGCAGTATTTCTCTTTTTCATAATACATTTTTATGAGGCACTTCTAATTTAAAATAACCATCACTGAAAATTATATATAGATATTACATGCAAATAAATATTAAGAAATATGTGGATGCATATTATACCATGCTATATATAATATATATACAAAGAAAACCATTGACTGATATCTGGTTCCATGGAAAGCACCCAAAAAAGGGTGAACTGCTTAACCTTAAGTTGTAAATTTAGTTGAGAATTACTTAAAACTGATGCAAAGTTACTACTCTAGATATGGAAGTTACCAAACATTTAAGAGTAGTATATAATGTGGTCTGAAATATGTGCATGATTGACTCTGGTCTGCCCCCTGAGAACTGTGCATGTTTTCTTAAAATATTTATTCAGTAAAGACCATAGAGCAACCTCAGTCTGTTAAAAGACCTGACCCATCTTAAAAGAAAGAAAAAGAAAACAAGGCCCTGAAACAGCATCAATGGCATTTTAGCAAATAACCCTTTGCTCTTAGCAAAGTTTATTTTGCCAGCACAAACACTTTTGTGCATACTTGCATTGTGGAGAGACCTTTCTACCTTCAGAATATGAGACCGTGTTGTGTGAGACTGTGCAGCTGTTGGGAGGGACACAGAGGCTCTAAATGTAGACATTGCTTTTAAAAAGAAATTCAAGCAGCATAGATGTCCCCAGCAAGTACTCTAAAACATACTGGGGAAACTGGGGAAACTAGTCTAATTCATGCAAGTATTAAAATTCCTGTCTGCCTCACAAATGCCACTACACTCACTCCTACCAGAAAAAGGCTTACAAATAATCAAAGCAGTAAACCTTAAACAAATAAGCACACAGGTTTTTCTTTTAAGTGCAAACTTACAATGGCTCTATGCCAGAGTCTATATTTCTTAGAAAAACTCTATCACTGGCATAAATGAAAGAGGCAGTTTGATTTGTGGTCAGAGCAGTTTCCATTCTACTTCCACTGTAACAAATGTATTAATTCAGCTCAGACTTCCTCCTTCTGGCAGCTCTTCTGCTGTAAAAAGAGAAATTAGAGGTTCCAGCCAAATACCATACCTTGAACTGACCCACTTCAATACATAAACACTTTTACAACATGTTTATTCAGGTGTAGCACTTGAAATTGGTTTAAGATGTTTCCAGTGACAGAAAGCTCAGCAAAAGAAAGAGGGGGTGAGTGGAAGAACAGAGAAACTTAACTGTTATGGAATAGAATAACTGGCGATCTGTTCTTCAGATTTCTGACTTTTTTCATCCTTGGAAAACAACATAAAAAAGTATTTGTTGAAGTTTGTATTTTGATATTTTAATGAAGTGTTAATTTAACAGAAACTAAATTTTTACTTGTGTACATTGATGACTGCAGAAATCATTTTAATATATGAACTTTCTAATACAGAAATAAGTTTCTGCAAGGTGTGCCTATATGGAATATAGAAAGTCAGTCTTCCATTCATTACAATACACACTGACCCTTTCATAGTTTACCCAAACTTCCAAATTTCCTTTAGTTGGGAAGGAGTTTTCTTTGATTTTTATTCGGAAGACTCAATATTTTAATTTTTACCTATGGAGAAATAATACTGCTGTAAAGATTTACGTTCCTGAGAACTGTGAGGAGTTGTGTACGTTACAGATATGGTTTCTGGAGTTTCATAAAGGTAGTTGTTGTATGTGGAGCAAATTGCCCTTCAAATCGGTGTGAACTCCTTTTAAAATAACTTTTAATATGGTTTCTTTTTGGCTTTTTTTCTTAACTTTAGCAATGAAGTGCCACCGGGATTTGTACATCAGTGCTTGCTCAGTTACCTGTGGTCTGGAGTTATATCATACAACCATTAGCTGTACGACCTCCTCCAGATCCCGTGGAACTGTGGATCACACTGACTAGATTTGCTCAGGGATTCCTCAGTTCTTTTACTCAAAGTGCTAACAGAAACCCAAACCATATTACATCTTGTAAAACTTTATTTGGACATTATGAATTGTATTATCAAATGCACAGTATGTTGTAGGTATAATAATCCCTACAACACTAAAAAAGACTACATTTTTATTTAGGAAAACTATGTATGTCTCTTTCACCATGGATTTACTTTTCAAAGTCAACCCTTGCTTTGAGGGGTTTCTAGTTAGACAGACTGATAAATTATAGTAGACTGAGCACTAAATATACACAGCAGTGAAAAGGGCATCACTGAGGAAAGCAGCGTTCAGATGAAAGGCAGCAAGAGACCAGGCCGAGCCCGGGCTCTGCCACCTGAAGCTGCTGATTCACCTTAGCTAGCAGACCCAGAACACTGATAGGTTTAATTTTACAACCATGTACTCAAATAATGGATTAACCATTTCATAGGCAACAAGTCACTGTGCAGAAATGGTAAACCCTTGATGCGTGGATTTGGAGCAATACCACAGGCAGTATAATGGAGTAGTAATTTTTGAGTCTGTAACTCAGTTTTTCCTGGCATAGCTGCGTTTTTAATTCCTAAAATCAAAAGGGAGTCAAAGAAAAACTAACAATATCTTTGAGTCCAAATGTATGAAATGTGGGAGGACAGAGGAACACTATTTAGTGCTTAATTTCCAGCACATGACACAAGAATGTCGCCCTATTGAATGTAGCTCAGTAGTCTCTGAGTATCTCCACCCGGATTAGAAGCGCAGCAGCCGTGACAGCGAGCTGCAGGTTTACCTTCTGCATCAGCATGGACAGTAGTGACGATTTCAGAGGGTGCAGCGACGTGGTGGCAAAACACAGCGATGTGGTGGCAAAACACAGTGATGTGGTGCAAAAGTAGTTTGAACAAGCATGGTGCCAAACCAAGCTTCAGTGGGGTGAAGTGGCCCTAAAAGCAAGGACAACTCCCCTGGAAAACATCGTATCTGGGTGCTGGATGCTCGGCAGAGAAGTGATATTTTGAAATGGGTGTGGGGAAACGGAAAGCTAAGCCTGCATTTGCCGGGAATTGTTCAAACTTAAGTGCACTTGTGTGGTCCCCGCCAAGTGGACAAACAGAAGAGAAAGAGAAAAAGAGATTGAAAAGTTTCTGTGAAGGATGTGCCAGGTGCTCCTGCTGGTGGCTGCCAGTCCCTCGGGAACACATTGTGTGCCAGGGACCCCAGCTTGGCTTGGAATGGAACACTTGGATAGTGAAGTCCAGGGGACCGTGAACACAATGGAGGAGCCCAGTGTTTGATGCTGGCCTGGGTGTGGTTTAAAGAAAGGAATGCCCATTAAATCTTTGTACGTGAAAGATTTGCTGGATACCTTGCCCAAATTGCTTTTAGTTCAAAACTGTTGCACAGATACCAAGGTAAGATAAAGAAAATTTGAATGTTTATGTATATATAGACGTGCAACTTTCTGATTTTATTAACTAGCATAAATTAAAACAGGATTGAGTTTGGTTTCTTCTAAAGAAATGACTATTCTATTTACACAAGAATTAAGAAGGAAGTACAGTAATTCCTCGACTAAGGAATATTGAGTTGTGAACTTGCACAAACTCAAATGGACTGCACACTAGTTACATTCAAGTAAGTTGCAGAAGTATCTCACTCAGAGGCCAGGATGCCCAGAAGCAAGGGGACAAGCAATGGTGAGGGGGAGGTTTGTTCTTTTTGTGCTTTTCTCTGTGTATTTGTGTCAAAGGAGTATAAGACTCACTTTGTAGAACTTGCAAACAAATTCGACTTTCCTATGTTCTCCCAGAGCTGTGCTTGTTCTTAAGTCAGGGACTTGCTGCATGTGAGGATGCAAAACTGATCTACCAAATTTTTTTCCTGATTAAGGCTGAGATTCCAGACTTCCTATACTTCTACTCTTAATTTATGCTTTTGTGTAAATACTAAGGGTACAGTATTATAGTCAAGTCTGCCAGGATACACTGGCATCATTTCAAACATACAGCCAAAGTGAATGTAGGCTTATGAACCAAAGGTCTATCTCATAATCATGGGTTTGTATTCCAGACCATTTCTTTTGGAAAATGTGACATTCAAAATGTTTATTTCTTTAAAAACAAAGTTATTAAAGGAGAATCTGACATAAAACAGCGCTTTAGATGCATGTCGACGTTACAAGGCTAAGTGGTTCCAAATATGAGCATTTAATTTCCCTTTAAGATACACAGTTTGAAAAACACGCATTTGAGGGTTTATCAGAGTCTAAACGTTCATAGCACGCTGAGATCTTAGCATAAATTCTAGTTGGGTTTTTTCCTCCTAAAAACCCATAGCAATTGCCTGTTTAACCCAAAACACCTGTGATGAGATTTGAGCATGAATTACCTTTCTTTCAAGGAAGTCTCCATGGATGCTCCACAGAAATAGCGCATCACTCCTCATTCACTTATCTACTTGATCTTCACTTATTTTCAGCCAAAGGTTAAATTTATTCTAGTGTTCTAAAATTATAGATTCTGTGCCTCTAAATTATACTCTAAATTATACGTTTTGGAAACAGATGACTTAAAATGTGCAGAATTATCTGCCTAGCATGTAGACTAAATCATGTTTATATCAGATTTTAAGGAATGTAGAGAAAATAGAATTTTGTGTACTTAGATTCCATATATATTTTAACAGAGTACAGGCTTCAATTAAGCATGTTGTAATCTAGCTATAAATTTCAACTGTCATTATTTCATGAAAAATTTGCACAGTTTTTAATATTATAGTAAAAAGACAGACCTATTTCCAGATATAAGCATCCAAATTTGAAGTGCCACAAACACAATTTAACATTACTTACTTTACAAACTCAGACAAAAACAAGTAAAAGCTGAGGTTTTAAACGGTCTCAGTGACATTGGAAACTCACATTTAAGTGGCATTTAAGAGATATTTTTTAAACTTTAGAAAGCAAAGTAATATTTTTACATGGTTCTTTATATTAATTATGGTTCTGGTTAAGAAATAAGGCTAATCATGCAATGCCCCTTTTTGGATCTTTCTGTATTTATCTTGTAGGAACATTTAAAAGAGTCACTTTAAGATAATCGCTTTGTATTAATACTACATACTGACAGTTGTATATTAATATCAAGATGTTTCAAAAGCAAAAGAAGGGATAAATGGAATAATATGTGTAAGCAAGCACAGGATTCTGTGGCCGAGAAGTAAAGGAAAAAACATGCACTTCAGACATGCACTCCAAGGCGGTAATTGGTGATTGGTACCCATATCCTGACACCCTGATGTGAACTGTGAGCTGGAATTTTCTGTGGTTAAGAAAAATGGTTACAATTACTGTTACTATACAGTAGGAGATATTTTCAGAGATACACAGAAGCATATTTTCCTCTCTAATTGAGATGCACAAGGGTTAGAGTATTTCAAAAGGAAGAAATACTTTAAAAGCAGTTGTCATTATGCCTAAAAATTTTACAGAAGCATCCGCAGCACTCCATAGCCTGAGAATGTGATGGAAATCGAAAAGGAAATGAGGATATTGGCTAGAAACATGCCCATAGTGACGAAAGGGGCAACAAGAAAACATAAGCATTTGCAAACAAGCTCAAAGCTCCTGAGACTGCAGGAGGCAGGGCCTGGGCACAGAAAGGCTGAGTGCCATCAAGGAGCAGGGTCAGAGGTTTGTGCCTGATGTGGGCGTTGGCCAAAATGTGCAAATATTTTATGACATGAAGGGTGTAGCTGAGGTGACAGAAATGATCAGTCTCCTTCCATGGACATGGGTCTACAAGCACAGGTTGACTTTATTATTTGAGGCACGACACGCCCTACACATGCTCTTCCCTTGGCCTTTGTTTTCAACTAGTAGGAAAAAGGATCTCATGTTAAGCATCGTAGCATACCTCCACAAGGGAGGCACTTACTTCTTAATAGCTCTTCCCGTTCTCTAGCACCTTCCCAAGGCCCGAGGAGCTCACAGACTCTGTCTGGCAAGCACCCACAAAGATTGGTCAGCAGTTTGTATCCCAGCCCTCATTTATTTTAAGAAAACAGAAATTTTCTTTTCACAAAATCATGAGAAGAGTGCATTTAGTCTAGTTTCCAGATATTACGTGACTTCGAAATTTTTAAAAATGTACCCACATAGTTCTTTCCTTTAAAAGCATGGAGAGGGATTAAATGAAAACATAATGAAGTAGAATTTCAACAGAAATTTAGCAAAAATCTTTAGAAACTCTTTGCTATGTCAATGAAGAAAAACTCTTTGCTATGTCAATGAAGAAAAGCTGATAGATCTCAAACTCAGTCTGTTTCATAGCAATAACCATTTTATTTAATCCTCAGCATTTTATCCACAGTGGTGAAAGTGGTATTTGAAACAAACTTAATGTAGTTATTTAAGAATTCTGTAAATATTTAAGGGAAATATTCTTATCAGCTTATATGACATATTATTCAAAAAAATACACAAAAAAGCATGTGTATAAAATATCCGACCTCTTTCATTTGATAAATGAATATGTAAAAGAGCCTAAGGTACTTCCAGGATCTGTGAAACATTCTAGTACCACCAAAATGGAAGACAAATACAATAAACGATTTTGACATCTAAAAGGAGAAAAAGTGAAGACATTTTTAATGTATACAGAGGAGAATGGATTTTACTTCAATACTTAATGTAATATTCTACACTAACTGTCCACTTTTATACTTCCCAAAATGTGTAGTTAAGACATCTGGTGTTTAATTCTTTCCTTCAGGTAGGATGCTTGAATCACAAGGCATTCTCCTGAGTAAAAAGGATTAGAACTAAATTACCAGTTTCTGATGGCTCCAGCTACAGCAAGTAGCGCAGTTTAGCATGCCCCTCAAAGGAGACACTGTCCTACCTTGTCCCTGTGGTGGTTATGGGCAACAGTACCCTTCCAACACCATCTTCATGCAAAATAATAGTGCCCAAGAGTAGTTACCTATGGCTCATCCTAGGTATGCAGCAATGTCTAACCTCATGGCAGAAGTGGAATTTCCACATTTCTTTCTGTTGGGTTATTGCAGAGAAAAACTATACATACATAAACATAACTGGTACTTGACAGTAATAAGAAGCATGCCTTTCAACAGGATCATAAAAGTTAGAAATTGAGACAATTAGACTATTTAGGACTTCGGAAATTAAGAACAGAAGCAACAGCTGCCAGCTATTGGAGCCAGGTACTTTAGCTATTGATTTATATACATCACATACTCCTCATAAGACAACAGTCACAATTCAAACATTAGTAAAGGGGTGAGAAAATGGCAGAGCGGTGGCCAACAGCAAAATTTTACTTCTCTGAGGGGCTGGGGATTTAGCTCAGTGGCATAAGTGCCTGCCTGGCAAGTGCTAGGTCGTGAGTTCAATCCTTGGTACGAAAAAAAAAAGAAAAAATTAACGTCCAGAATCCAGAAGCCTAGAAAATAACAACTCAGCAAACAGAAAAGAAAGGAGAGGCAGATAGCAGGGAATCAAGAGGGAACTGAAAAGAAAATGAGAAGTTACAAAAAAGCTGGAGAGACGGATCACAACATAGAATAAAGAACAAAGTGTTGGGAAGCTTCACCTTGGCTGGTGGCTCGTGGGGAGGGAACCGGGGCTCCTCGGTTACAGGGGCTCCAGGCAGAAGCAGTGGACGGACTAACGGTGCAGGAACAGACAAGCCTGGGGCTGCTGGGAACACAAAGGCAGGCTTTGCTTGCAAGGACAACAGGCAGTAGCTGGAGAAGAAATGCAGCCCTTCCTCACCCTATCACCAGAAAGTGCACCATGTGGAATGAGTTGAGAATTTGAGTCTGGGACCCAGAATAACTCAGAGCCAGCTTTACTGCAGCATTGCCCACGTGGCCTCCCAGAGCCTAGTGAGAAACAGCCAGAGGAGAGGGACAGGGTGGGTAGCGGGCTGGTCAGAGGAGGCCTGAAGGGCTAGGGGCAGGCCAGGAGGGACACGGGCCCGCAGCCTGGGAGGGATGTCATGTCCAGCTTGCATTGCTCTTGGAAACAGCAGGTGTGAAAGTGCCAGAATTGAGCCCTGGAGCCCTTGCCCTGCAGCCTGCTGGGCCAGCAGATCTGAGGTGTGTGGTCTTCACCATCTACCGACATAAGCAAGGACACAGCTCGGCTCGGACACAGCTTGCCACAGGCCAGGTAAATGCAGGGCCCCTGAGGCCCCATAGTCCGTGAAGCTGAGAAGAGAAAACTGTGGTTGATTGGCTTCCAAAACCTGGGTTCCTAGAAGGAAATCACTCATTCAAAAATACACGGAAGGATTTTTTGGCGGGGAGGGGGGTCTGTTTTTGACTCATTTTCTTTTTTCTTTTCATTTTTTCCCTCTCTTTTTAATTCTTCTCTGGTTTATTGGGGTTTGGGGTTTTTCCTTTTTCCTTATTCTTCATATGTTTGTTTGTCTTTTACTTTCTTTTTCTCATTTATTCTTTTCTCTTACCTTTTACTTAGTGATATAAACATGATTCTGTTCCTCAGTAGGATATTATATCCTCCTTTACTCTCTTCCTTCTCAACTCCCATTGTTTAGTTTTTCAAATTTTTCATTTTTCATTCTACCATTCATAACTCCCCACATCTTCACTAGTATAACCACTGTTTATTAATCCTAAAAGAGTTAACTTAATGTTGTTACTGTTGCACTTTTTCCACCATCAGTGGCGATATAGTTGACACTGTAGTAGATATTTGCTGTACATTAATATACAATTGGTCTTAGTATTGTACTAAAATCATAAAGATTTTCTATCGTTAAGGATGATATGGTATTAATTCTTATATTATGTCAAAATCCAGTGTGTCTTGGACAATATATTGTGGCATTTTACTTGCCATTGCCAGGCTACCACAGTTGTTGCTATTAATCTATTTTCTCTGTATTCTGGTATCAAGATTTCCACTGGGTCGTTAACAATATTGCAGTGCTGGGCAAATAAGGCTGGATTCTCCCCTTCCAACTTAACAGGTGGTGGGATTTTAGGACCGAGGAGAAAGACTATTTGGCCATGCCCAGAAGGAACCACTGAAAAGAAACATCAACTAAAGAGATTTTTATTCTAGCAAATAAGTATTTCCACTATCACCACCTTATAAACTAAGCACAAAACAAAACAATCAAAACACCACAGAGACATGAGAAGATAAACAACAAATGCTCCCCCAAACTCCCAACAACCCCAAACCAAGAGGCATTGAAAGGGGGGAAAGCAAAAACAACACAGCGAAACTACTGAATGAGATCGAAAGGGATCAATAAGTTGGTCAGAAGGCTCACAGAATATTTAATTGAGCAGACAATGGATGTAATAAACAAAATCACAGAACTTACCGAAGACACTAATAAAAAGCTAACTGAACTAAACAAAATGATTCAGAGCATGGAAGAGGAATTTAGTAAAGAATTAGAGTGCATGAAAATGCACCCCAAAGAAATCTGAGAGATAAAAAATGATATTGAAAATATGGGCAACCTAAGTGACCCACGTGAAGGAAAAGTCAGAATTAGAAGACAGGATTGTCATCAAATAGCAATTACTCAGAGATGGCTTTAAAACAAGAGAAATGTAAAATAATCTGACAGCTATTAGCTAGCACAAGATTATTCTAAGAGCAACTGGAATTAGTAAAAAAAAAAAATCAAATGACAGAACAGATTACATAAAAATCTTGTTTACAGAAATAATAGTATAAAACTTTCCAAATACAGGAAAAACATTAAAAGATACTGAGAAGTGAGGCATATAGAACTTCAAACAGTTATGGTGAAGAAGGAGGAAGAGGAGGAGAGGGAGGAGGAGGAAGAGGAGGAGGAGGAGGAGGAGGAGGAAGAAGAAGTAGTATTTGCCCAAGATATGTCATAATCAAAATCATAGAAGTTCAGCAAAGAGACAGAAATCTAAGTTGTTAGAGAAAAGCAATGAATTACTTGTACAGGTAACCCTGTTAGAATTACAGTAAAGTTCTCCACGCAAGCCTTAAAGACAAAGGAAGCTTGGAGTGAAGTTCATCAAGCCTAAAGGAAAATAACTTCTAGCCCAGATTTACATATAACACAAAAAATTTTCTTCAACATGAGGGAGCAATAAGGTATTTCTAGGACAAGGCGCACCTCAAGAAATTCATGATCACCAAACCAGCGCTACAAAATATTTTTAAGGATATCCTGGAAAGGGACAATGACTCAAAAAAAAAAAATGCCAAAAAGTCTAATAGAATGAATATACCAGGCAGAGTTCACAGTTCAATAGAAGTAGAATAAAAGGATATCAGCAATGGGAAAATAATACAGTGAAGGAGTAACTCAATACTTTTCAGTAATAATTCTCAATGTGAGTTTATCTCTATTTCCCAATTATATAACACAGATTAGCAAAATGCATCAAAAAACAAACTTCAGCTAAATACTATATACAAGAAATTAATCCAAAAACAAATTCATGGATAAAAAATAAAACATGAAAATAATATTCCATGTAGCAGGAAGTCGTTTTAATGAAAATGCTATTTTCGTTAGAAAAACAGGCATAGCTATTTTAATTTCAGACAAATGGATTTTATGTCAAAGGTAATCAAAGGTTTCTGTACAAGAGCTTTCCACTTTGGACACACACACACACACACACACACCCCTATATAAAAACCTTCCACCTCTGGAAGATCAGGATTATCTCCCACCTTCTGACCCAGGGATGGTGAATCTTTTACAGCTTTCAGTTGTAATAAGCAGCCAGCCATGACACTCAGGCCACAGACCGACCCCGACTCTTCAGCCCCATACGTATTGTAACTCTCAGTAGCATTGTTAAAGCTGCCTGTGTCACTGAATTCAGGATCAGATCTTCCTGAGTAAATAAGAAGACAAGGATTTGACTGCCAGCCAGCCTCCAGAAGGAGGTCCCAGGTTCCGCTGCACTCAAACTGAAACCCGATCCATTATAAGTCAGTTAGTGTACATTTTTAAGGAGCTAATTTCTCTAGCTAAATATGTTCCTTTGAATTCATAATTTTGATTACCACTTGGAATTCATCCTGTTGGTTTTAGTTGTTAGCTTTTTGCTTGTTTCTACCCTGATTGTCCCCTCTCCCAGGAGCTGACAAGCTGCAGGCCTGGGAAAGTTCACGTCCAGCAACACAGAAAGGCGTCAGCTTTTCCTCTGTCTTGCTCTGACCAAGCTTCCCTCTTCCTCCCTGTCGCACTCCCTGCTCACCTTGTGAACACCAGCACTGAGGTGTTCTCTGTGGCTCATTTTCTAGAAACAGACATCAGCAGAGCAGTGAAGTGGTAAGAGTAGAAAAGACAGAGTTAACTCATGCTTGGTGGAAATAAGTAGGATTTCACATTTTTCATAGTCGTAACTCGATATTTCCATGACACTATTTACCCCCTTAGATCATTAGCCATAGTTAAAAGTCTAGAATGGGAAATAGAACAACAAAAACTGGAACAGGTTCCTGACATTAGCATTGTTTGGAAAGACTGATGCTCCACGGTTACTGTTCTGAGTTAAAGAAAATCAAAAACAGAAATACAGATGTAGCTAAACACTTTCATATCCCCTTACATTTAGAGAAATCTAAAATAAATAGATAAATAAATAAGATGAACTCTTCTTTCACCGGATAATGAAGCACAGTCACTATGTTCATTATTGCTTGCCATAAGTCACTTTGAAACCCTTCTTCCTGTATGTTGTAGACTTGTGTTGCTAAACTTTGGAGAAGTTAGTTATGTTTACCATGCAGCTCCTATGCAGCAGAAATTACTTTTAAAACCTAAATTAAAGATGATGTATATATAATGCACATGATAGAAAAGTCTGAGTCAATTTTTAGCTAAATGTATTCAATAATTGTCTATTTACATGTCACTTTCTATGAATCACAATATAAAATTAAACTGTTATGAGTTTACCAGACTTTAGAGTAATAACTGTATAAAAATATAGACATAAAAATATAGCTTTTTAAAAAACTAAAACCATGATTCTACATTTTCAATTGAAATACATGATCTATAAATTACATTCAAAGCATTTTGTTAAAAACTATTTTTAGAAAAGCATCTCTGTTTATAAAAATCAAAAACAAAGCCAAATACACTGCCAAATGAAGACAGAGTTCACCAACAAGACATTGCTTTCTAATTTTTTGGGAAAAGTGATACCTCCAATGTGTTGTTTCAGCTCCTTGGGACTGAGAAATTACTAATTCACTACCAATTTTGGCACTGCAGGTGCTATGTGTGAATGAGAGGACAGATAGATTTCTATGACTTTTTATAAAAAATGAATTACTAAGTTTCAGAAACCATGTTTGACAGTTTCAAGGTAAGTTTCCAGCACTGGAGTTAAGACTACAAACTTTGTGTCAGCTGACATTTTAAGAAAAGGGGTAGAAGATAACTGCCAAGGCATGAACGATGAAAGAGTTGATAAGCTAGACTTTGACTGTGTCAATAAAATAAAAATGAAAGCCACAGATAAGGAAAAATATTTGCATAAGACACATCTGTAAAAAGATTATTAACCAACATCTACAAAGAATTCCTAAAACTCATCAAGAAAACAAACAGCCTAGTAAAAAAAGAAAAACGGGCCAAGATGAATAGGAAAAAATGTTTGCCAACTACTCCTTGGACAGAGGACTAATATCTAGAATGTGTAAAGAACTCCAAAAAATTAGACCTCAAATAACTGTCCCAGATGAAAAATGGCCAATGAAAAGAAGGGCATGTCTCAGGAAAAGAAAAACAAGTGGTCATTAAGAACATGAAAAAAATGTTCAATATATTGGGCTTAAAGAAACACATATTAAAACTACCCCAAGATTCCTGAAAGTATTATAATCATCAAAAAAAAAAATGATGGAAGGGGGAAGAAACCCGTGGGAAAGTAAATTATTGCAACCATTATAGAAATTACTGCAGAGAATCCTCAAAAACTGAAAATAGGACTTTCATTTGACCTGGCTATTTACCTTCAAGATATCTTTCCCCAAAAGCTAAACATCATGTTACAGTAATTATGTGTACCTGTCTGTGTTAATAGCAGCACAACTCAGAATAGCAAAGTCATTGCCCATCAACAGATGAACGGATAGAAAAAGTAAAGTCGGCATAGCCAGACAAGGAAGCACCGTTCAGCCATAAAGAAAGCCAAATTTCAGTCATTTGCAGGAGACTAGCACTTTGGAACCGTTCTGTTCAGGGAGATAAATCAGATGCAGAAGCCTAAATATAACATGGTTTCTCTTAATATGAAACCCAAAACATGAATAATTTAAAGAGCAGAATAGAAGATAGATAATAGGAAACAGAGAGACCTTTTGCAATTGGGGTGGGAATCTAGAGATGAAGCAAGTGGGAAGGGGGGACATAAAGTGGAAGGTAACAAAATTAATGGGTGATATGCACACACATGCCAATTCTCTAGGATGAATGTATTCATTATGTACCATAGACATGGATTAATTAAAAAAAATAGGCCAAGGATGTCAATCCACACCACACCAAAGGAGATACACAGATACACCAATGAAAAGATGCTGCACGTGCATCATTAGGCAAATGCTTACATATTATAATGGTCAAAATTCAGAGCACCAACAACACCAATGCTAGGACGAGCACAGAAAAAAAATCTCTCATTCCTTGTCATTGGGAATACAAAATGGTACTACAACTTTGGAAGACATTTGGTGGCTTCTTACAGAACTTAACAAACACATACTATATAATTCAGCAAGATTTGGTAAAGAGTTAAAAACTTGTCATACATGAATGTACACAAAGAGACATACAAAAATCTCATATGAATATGTATTAGTTTTATTCATAACTTCTCAAATTGAGAAACAGCCAAGACATCCATTAGCAGCTGAATGAAAAAATAAACTAACACACCTACAGGAAAAAGAATACTCATTGTTAAAATGAGCTTCATGAATTAAAGATATCACTAGGCTATAACAATTGAATAAACAAAAAAACAAACAAAAAACCTGAAAAAACCATGTAGAATTTAAATCTGTGAAATATTAGCATGGTAGAATGGTTGACACTGGTAACAGGAACAGTCCTAATAAGAATGTAGACAGTAAGTTTTGACTAATAGGATGAGTTAAATATACATAAAGTGTAGCTTATGATAGGTCATATAGCAGGGGATTTAGTTCAGCAGTGTAAGCGCCTGCCTAGCAAGTGCGACATCATGAGTTTGATCCCCCAAAAAAACCCCAAAAAACAAACAAACAAAAAGAGGTCATATACAGCTAAGAAGAAAAATGATGTCTTTGATTAAACCAAGTAGAAATTTTCATGGTGCTCCAATATTCATGTTTATTTGTGTATGTTCATGCTTACAGCCATGAAACACATACTGGTGATTTTCCTTATTTTTATACAATGAACAAATGGCAAAAAATCTAAAGCATATAGGAAAGATTTATATTCTGTGGTGTGCTTTGAGACCCTATAACCTTGTACAACTTTGAAAACCTAGGCTACATCGGTGTGGAAAATTAACAAACACTGATTTCAAAGCACTGGACAAATCTATCACAGTTATATTCAGGAGAAATATGGTCACTTTTACCATAAATATATGGAAAATTTTTAAACAGATACTTTCATAAAAATTCACATTAAAATGATACTGCAGTTGTTTCACAGTTATCTTTTGAATATCACCCTAAGACTTGGATCATACAAAAATGATTTTCAGAAAATAACTCAGCATAGATTAATTTATATTTTAATGCTTTTAAGATTCAATAGAAATACAACAGAAATGGAAGGCACAGTATTGTAGCAGGGGAAGGGTGTTTGCTTTACATTCCTAAGCCCTGGTTGGGTCCCCAGCACTCCAAATAATTACAAAAATAATAACAAAAGATGTTCTGGAAAAAATTTAGACATGAATTTATGCATTAACATGTTATTAGATAACTTATTATAGTATTTAAAGTAAAAATAGATTGAAATCTATTAAACATTCTAAGAAGATATCCTAGAAACATTCAAAATTACAGATTTTGAATTTGAATTTTTATCAGATGGCTCATGTGAGTACTTCAGACTGTATATGCCTGAGTATTTTTCCTCTACAAAGAAAGATCTTACTAGCTTTCTTTTCCCCATCTGAGACTTTATATGGGAGAATATCTCAAGTTTGGGTTTGAACATATCTATTTAGTAGCAGACGCCTTTAAAAGGACACATTTCTATTCACTGTGTTTTTATATATTCCTTCAAATCTCAAGCTCTAATTATCCTCCACATTAAGCAATACATAAAAGACAACTTACTTATAATAATATTTACTTGGATCAAACATGGAAGTTTATGTTTCTCTTTCCTTTCAGGACATCTGGCAAGATAAATGATTCTTGCAGTTTCTTAGAAACAGAGATTCTCTCATTTATATATTTAAAATCAATTGGCCTCACCATAAACTCAGCAAAAAGGGAGATATGGGCTTATGAACAAAAATGACATGATTGCTTTATGAGATAAAGTTCAGATAAGGAGAGGGAATATTGTGAAATCTTAAAATATTTAATTCAACTCTTTGGACTAAGACAAAAAATAATGAGAAACTGTAGTCAAAACAACAGGATAAAAAGAAAAATATCATCGATCTCTGAATTTCTTCTGCTACTTATTAGCAGCATCAGCTGATATTTGGATTAACCAGACACAAAGATCATCACAACCTTGGCACAGATAAGAGTTATCCGACAGCACAGACACTTAATTCGGAGATTTTCTCTTAGGTAAAAATGACCGTCTTGGTGATGCTAAGGGTAACAAAAGAATCTTCCATCTAAAATGACAGAAACTTCTGTTTAAAAAGAGGATTTAAAAAGATTCAGCATTTATTAAATTTAAATAGATATTAAATAGATAAAAACTCTTTGTGTCTCACATAAGCACACTTACAGTTAATGACAGTAAAAGAATATAATATTAGTATACATTTATTTCCTGTATATGTGAACGTCTCATTAGACTGTTACAGTTAGGAGCAGGCTATATTTCCTCAGATGCGATGAAACTTTGAAAAACTAGGATTGTAACAGGCATGAGATGTTATAGATCGTTGCAATTTTGAAAGCAAAGTTAAGGTACTTTGCCCAAAGTAAGGACAACATAAATAGAAAACAACTCAAGGCTGTAAAAAAAGACTAATCCCATCTCTTGTTATTCCAGCTGTCAACTTGTAGAAATGAACAAAAAACAAGCACAGTGGACTTTAAAGAGTAAAGAACATACCAAGAAATAAATAAGAGAAAGAAGAAAGAGAAAAGAAGAAAAGAGAAAGAAAGGAAAAGAAAAAAGAAAAGAAAAGAAAGAAAAAGAAGCAAGCAAGCTGGATAATATTTAAAAATACTTTCCAATTATTTGTGGCATAAAGACAACTTTTATAACAAGCTTGGTGCAAATAAAGGAGTAAACTGTTGCTAATTTCAAAATGGGATAGGGAAAACACTTATGAACCAACAATCAGGAAAACAAACAAACAAACAAAAAAAACACAGCCTAACTTTACCTTGTTACGACATCTAGGAAGCTCACAAGCTGACAATGCCAGAGAGAAAGCGCAGCGGACAGAAGGCCTCTTTGCAGCGGTCTGTTCCCTGGATTTCAGAGACCTCCTTTCATGTTCTTCCAGGCAATCCACAACGTCTCTTTCTGATTCTTTTACAGGAAAATTTCATGTCTGTCTGTAGTGGTGATTTTATGTTGTTTACTATCAATACCCACATAGCATATATTAGGAACCACTGGTCCCTACTTCTATTAAACACTTTCCTGTGGCTGGAACAAAACACCAGAAGCTCACAACTGAAAGGAGACGAGGGTTATTTGGGCCCTGTTTCAGAGGCTTCCTCCAAGGCCATTGGGGATCCAAGGGACAGCGGGCATCCTGGGCAGCCTGGACCAGAGAAGGGGATAGGGGGCAGGAACCCACCTCCAGGCCACCCAGGCCCGTGACAGTGTTTCCCGCCCACTGCTCCCACAGCACCAGCGCATCAGGATACAGAGCCCTTGGTCTAACGACATCCAAAGACTCACCCTTGAACTCACGAGAACTCTGGGAACATTTCTGATCCACATCTAACACTTCTCTTCAGTAGTAAAGATCATCAGCATTTCTTGAACTTGGTGCTCTATGAGAACTAAACTCTGCCTTGTAAGTCTGCCTTTTTAGAAGCCATTGGGATAACCAAGAACCACAAATGAGATTATTGAATCAAATCTTGATTTATCTCGAGGTACCTTCATACTGGAAACTGTACCGATGTTAATGTAGGTGAGCCTTGCACGAATTAACCCTAATGAGTGAGGAGAAGCTTGTCCCTCTCATTTCCCATTGGTACAGTTAATTATTTCAAAAGTAATTGTAATTTTTCTGAGAATAAAAATGATTGAGACACAGGAAAAGTCCATTAATTACTAATTATTTCATGTTCTGGGTTGCCTTCAAATGTCCAACCAACCTAATCAACAAATGATCATGACATAAATTTCTGTGTGTTTCTTTCTATTGGCTCTACATCCTCAATTGGAAAGCACTTAAAGTTTCTGACAAATAATCATTTTTATCAACCAAACTTATTACACATCAGCCTCATAACAGACCCACTGTACAGCCAAGGTTTCAGAAGCTTTATCAATGTTGCCTTTCCCTTGTGGATGTATCAAAAGCTCCTTTAAATCATCTGAATGATCACTCTGACAAAAGAACTTGTCCTAGAGTAAAGGGTTCATGCCCTAAGCTAACTTAAGTGAAAAGTCACTGTGCCTTCTTTGTCCAACATGACACCCAGAAATCTAAAACTTCCACAAGCTAGGTTTGACTGTCCTCTTCAACAGCACACCTCCAGTAGGACAGTGATCATTGCATTTAGTTTACTGAAGTTATGGCTACAATATTAAATGTTTGATCACAAGCAATTTTAATCTAGTTTTCTTAATGATTTCTTCCTATAATTTTATATCCAAAATAAATCTATTATTTAACATCATTTATTTTAAATCTACAAACTTGTAATTCTAAGTTACCTATAAGCAATAAGGAGAGATTGTTTTATTTTATATTGAAGCACCAATTATAATGGAATTTAATTGATAGCTTCATATCTCTTTATCTGATATCTTTCTAGATTTGAATGTGAAAGTCTCTAATTTGAGTATGAAAATCTCTTTATAGTTGGAAATTAGGCCATGACTTTGTTCAAAGAAAAATTGGCCTGTAAAGTCTTATTTTTGAAAGAACCTTATACTATTTCTTGAACATTAAACAATATTCTGACAAAACAACATTATGATGACTTGAATACAAATGAATCAGAAACATAAGGACTGAATTTTCCTTGACATAGAAGCGGGTTTGAATAAAAAGGAAAAAAGTCATTGGCAAAAATCATTCTGAGTATTGCCAAACCTAAAATGTCTGAAAACATAAGGCTTTTAAAAAGACATCCTAATGAACTCAAAAATACTATTGTTGTTTTTCCATCCTTAAACTATTCTATAAACCCAATATTGAAAAAAGAATTAAGTTACTTGGAAAATTTAAACTATATACAGCATCAAACAATGGAAAATGACAATGTTTGAGGGAACCCCAAGACATAAGAACTAGATCAAATTACTATCTGTGTAATAAACTGTGCATATGTCTACAGGGAAGGTCATTAAAATAAATTTATTAGGAATGCTAGTAAAGAACTAATAAACCAGGTAATTAATATAGTTTTACAATTTAGGGAACTGAAAATCTTCCGATAAAATTTAACCCAGATCTAAGTTGCTACTAAAAAGAAAAATAGTGCCTACTTTATCTTATAAGTTCATTAGCTATCATGAAAGAGGGTTTGAGAAGCTGAAAACAATTTTACACAATTAGGTAAAACGACTTGTCTGGAATCTGGATTTTACCATTAAGAGGCAGCAACTTTTCTATTTGTCTGCTCTATGTTTTTGCTTTATTTTGCTGAAATGAACAAATGGATCTCAGAATTTTAAAAAATTCAATAAAATATACTCGAACTCTCTTGCCAAATCCATTTCAGTTCACTTGTCAAATTTCTAAAAACAGTATTTCATAAGCTGACATATTTTCCATAAGCTCTCGGAGGAATCATAAGGCTACTTTTGGTTTCAACAGCCTTTTGATTTCCAAAATATATTTAAGTCTCTGCTATTTTTTTCTTCACAGAGGTAGGATTAACAAAATGTAATAATATACATAGCTGACTTTCCCCCCACACCACCTTATGATTGGAACTATTAAACTACTACATTGTGTGTTACTCCACAAAATTTTGCTTTTATGCTACTTAAAGTCAATTTGTTTATTAACACCCAAAACTCAGAATGTCTTCTCTAGAGTAACATGTCCAGATGGCAGATGGCCTATAAGAGCTTTAAATCACAAAATCATTCAAAGATTATTCACAATGAGGTTTTAAAACCTATGAGCTACATCATGCCAGGTGCTGAAGCTACAGTTGTGAATGAGAGCTATGCACCTGTGACCTCAGGAAACACATTTGTTCAAACATGTAATCACAGCTACATTACTGTGATTGCTCAAAGCAGTAGGACTGTACATGTTCATAACGACTTGTGATGAAGGAACAAGAATAGATGATACTTCGTTTAGATTTCGCGTTCTTCCCATGATTTCCCTTAGGTCACTTTCCTAGTAGCATCCACCAAAAATTTCATACATGAACGTTATTCTAACTATATTTGCACATTAGCTTTTTCCAGAGTATGCTATCCCGTCGTGTCCCTTTTTATCCATTTACACGGGTTGTCTCCTCAACCAGGAAACTCCTCTTTCTTCTTGCTTCTGCCACCATTTCCCCCAGTCCTGCGACTCCTCTCTCTTCATAAAATCACAGTTAGCTGACCTCAGTTAAAGGGCACCTTCTCTACGGCTCTTCCGGCTTTGTCCCATTTCTCCTTCATCATTTCTCTCTGGTCTTCCCATAGCATTGGGACATTTTGTTCTTTCCAAAGTTAGCGACATCTACCTGTCTCCAGTCATATGCTCCTTTAGCATGCCATCTTCTAACATGTATAATCAATAATTTCATTTTGGGCCAATAAACAACAATAAATGAAGTTGAAAGCTGACTTTCCTCAAAAAAAGATAATACAGGAACACGTCAAAGTAAAATTACCCATGAAATAGAAACCAATCAGGAAGAAAGAAAGTTAGGATTTAAAAATATTAAATGCACAGTACAAAAATATAAACTTAGAGCAAGAGAGAAGTCAAATTAGATAAGTAGTAAAAGACAGAACCAATACAAGAAAAGAGTGAAAAAAAAAAAGAAACTTTAGAAAATTCATGTGGGGCAAGGGGAATATGGAAATTAAAAGGAAACAGACCGATCGTATTTCACAGATTTCTTGATTTGTTTAGTCAGACATTTCAAGCATATCCCTGAGGAGAAGACTGGGAGAAGCATGTACCACTAATTTAATTTTTCTTCTTTAGGCCACATACTGGGGAAGCAATGGTTGGCTCGGCCTCGCAGTGCCGATTGCCCGGTCACATTTCTGACCATAAATGTACAGTAGTTTTAACATTGTAAGAATTCTTGAAAGATTATTTAAATATGTGCTTTCCTCAGGCTGCATTTATATTGTTTGAACCAAGAATCTTTAACAATAATTTCTAAGCCATAATGGAAAAATAGTCTGTAACCAAAATGCTTGAATTGTTCTAGCAATACAAAAATTCAACATTGTATTTCAAATCTATGGAAAAGTCTGGATTTGAGGGAAGAAGGAAGATCTAAAACTCCACGACACTTTCGGTAAGAAGTTTGTCATTCTAGATCAGGATTTGGGGTACACAAGACTTCAGTAGACTAACCCTGTGATCTATTTAATCATGTCTGTCAGTTTCATTCCATATATAGAATCTTTGGAGTCACAGAATTGATTATGATGTTTTCCAAAGGGTGTGAAACTGATTGTAGGTAAAACAATGCCAACGTGAAGTCTTAGGATATACAGCATTTAAAATCCCTTGGAGGAATCCCCAGGCAAACTCAAACTGTACTTAAATCTGTAGTTTATTAAACAAGGTTTCAGTGTAATACAGCAAGAAGAATGAATTGCTCACCTGATTCTGAGATAAACTAGAGGCGACGAACTTTCAGTCAGGTTTACACCCATATTCGCTTTCTAAAGATTAAAGTACTTAAGTCTCATTGTAGCATTTACAGGGTGCAAAAGCATGACCTTAACAAAGTTCATGTAGTGTATTTCTAAATATTTAAGCATCATTAGTTGAGCTTATGTTCTATGCTTCTACCATGAACTGGAAGTCCAAATTTCAGTTTGAAATGTTTAAGCTTTGAGTGTTTTGAGGCTGAAAAGACCAGAGTAAATGGTCACTGACTTCACTGATGTTATGGTTATTTATTTATTTATTTATTTATTTATTTATTTTGCATGGGGATTGAACTCATGGCCTTGAGCTTGCCAGGCAGGCACTTATGCCACTGAGCTAAATCCCCAGCCCTACAATTTATATTTAGATGTCCCACAAGGCCTCATGCATTCATAGGTGGGGCTTTTCGAAGGTGTCCCACGATGGGTGTGTGATGTTGGGTTTAAGGATTTGATGCTGGGATTAAGAGCACCCACCCTGAGTGAGAGTGGTCCCAAACAACAGATTTACAATCTGGGTAGAATATGAAAAGGGACAGAAAGAAGGCTGCTGCTGCTGCCTGTTCTATGATGTCCCTCTGCCATGGCCACAGCCAATTATAAACTGAAGCAGTACAAATTGTGAGCCAAAATAAACCTTTCTTTCTTTAACTTTGGTTATTGGGTATTTTGCCACAGCAATGAAAAAAAAAATAACTGAGACACTTGGCCTTCTGCCTGAGTTACCCAAATCTCCCTCATACAATTTTTACAAATTGTTTCATTTGTCTGAAGTACCTGTATCCCCACATGCTTCTCCCTCTACTCAAAACTTGTCTTTTGGATTGTAGTGAAGCTATTCATGTATGGCAAATACTAGGTGCCGAATGGCCAATAATTGGACCTATCAACTCGATTGGCTTGAAAGACATCTCACAGATTAATAAAGCACATTTCTGGGTAATTCTTGGCAGATCTGGGAAGCACGACCTTGAGGACTCTATCTGGTCACTGGCCCCTTCATCTCCAGTGACTGTCAAGTGAGCAGCTTTGCTCCACCCTGCCACTTCATTGATACATGTATTTCTGACTCAGAGGCAGGCAACCACGGGCTGAAACCTCTGAAACTGTGACTCAAGTAAACTCCTCTTTTAAAAGCCAGTGTTGGATATTTTGTCCCAGCATTTAGAAAACCGACTGATACAGTTCTATAACTGCAAATTATATATTTATGTCACAATTCCAAGAGTCAAGGCTCATAATACTTTGTCTATGGCTTCTATTGTTGTTGTTATATTTCAGTAGTGCTACTTGCTTAAACATAGGTCTTCAGTACCAGATTAAAGATTCCTTGCGAACAGAAGCAACAGCCATTTTTAGAGCAAAAACTCCAAGCCTGATGAATATGCAGTGAAAGCAACATATCCATAAATCAACTAACACATTTGCATACAAAATGTGGTAGCATGTACATAAGTATAAAAAAATTGATAAAATCATGCAAATTATCAGTGATTCTCAATGTGTCAAAACATGTACTACAATAGATGCAAAAATCCTCTAAAAGAATGCAGCAAATCATCAAGAATATTTTACATGATGCCAACTAGGACTCACCTCAAGGATGCAAGGATGGTTCAACATATGCAAATCAATAAATGCATCACATCATATTAACAAAGCTAAATATAGAAGATCATATATCAAAGTTCAACACCCATTCATAATAAAAACCATACACAAAACCAGAATAGATGATCTTTTTCTCGATCTAATAAAAGCCATCTATGACAAACCAACAGCTAGCATCATACTAAATTATCACAAGCTGAAAGTTTTTGCTCTAAAATCTGGAATGAAGCTAGAGTGTCCACTGTCATCACTCTTATTCAATATTGTTCTGGGAACATTAGCCAGAGCAATTAGATAAGAGAAAGAATTAAAAGGAATAATAGTAGGAAAGGAAGAAGTTAAATTATCACTATTTGTGGATGACATATTCTCAGAAAAAGACCTCAAAAACTCCAGCAAAGTTTTGTACATTTCATAACCAAATTCAGTAGCATAGTTAGATACAATGTCAACACTCAAAAATTTATAGGATTCCTGTAAGCAAAAACCAAACTCACTGAGAGAGAAATTAGGAAAATTACATTCTTCACAATAGCATCCAAAAAAATTAAATAGTCAGGAATTGATCTAACAAAGGAAGTAAAATGTCTACACCTTGAAAATTACACTCCTCTGAAAAAGATCAAAGAGGATTTCTGAAAATGGAAAGATATCCTTGCTCATGCATAGGAAGAACCAACATGGTGAAAATGACCATACTCCCAAAAATTATTGTCCAGATTTAATGCAGTTACAATCAAAATACCATTAGTATACCTCACAGATCTAGAGAATTCCTAAAATTCATCTGCAGCCAGAAGAGATCTAGAATAGAAAAAACAATACTGGCAGAAAATCAAGGCAGGGACATTACAATTCCTGTTTTGAAATTATAATACAAAGCTATTGTGATAAAATTGGCAAGGTACTGGAAAAACAAAAAAAAAACAAGCAAACAAACAAAAAAAACCCCAGATCTGATGAACAGTGCAACAGATTAGAAGATGCAGACACAACTCCTGAAACAGTTTATCTTTGACAAAGGGCCCTAACACACTCACTAGAAGAAAGATAGCGTCTTTAATAAATGGTGTGGGGAAAACATTCTGAAGACTAAAACTAGACCCATGCACTAAACTAAACTCAGAATGGATCAAAAATCTAAATATTAAGACATAAACACTAACTCTATTGAATGATAAAATAGGTAGAATTCTTGAAGACACAGGTGTAGGCAAAGTTATCATGAACGAAACCCCAATTGCATTAGAAATAATACAAAAATCAATACCTGGTATCTTACCCTATTAAAAAGCTTTTGCATAGCAAAAGAAATCATGAACAGAGTAAAAAGACAACCCACAGAGTGAGAGAGAATTTTGGACAGTTGTCCCTCTGGCAAAGGAGTTATATCTAGAACATATAAACAATTGAAAAAAATTGGAGCCCAAATCCAAGGGCTCAGTCCCAAACTGGACATCTGAGATGAATACACACTTCTCAGATGAAGACATACAAATGGCAAATAAATATATGAAAAAATGTTCAACATCTTTGGTCATTTTAGAGATGCAAATTAAAACAATACTGAGATTCCATCTCACCCCAGAAAGAATGGTTATCAAGAAGTTAACCAATAACAAATGCTGGTCAGGCTGTGCGAAAAAAGGAACATTTCTTCACTGTTGGTGGGAGTGTAGACTTGTGCAAGCACTGTTGAAATCAGTGTGGAGATTCCTAAAAAAGCTAGGACTAGAGGTCTCATTTCTCCCAGTTATTCCCCTTGTACCTTTCCAGGAAAAAATTTAAAAACATCATACCACAGTGATATATATGTACTCATGTTTATATAAGCACAATTTGTAACAGCTAAATCTTTAAAACAGTCCAAATGCCCATCAAACGAGGAAGGGATAAGTTGTGTTCTTTTTATATAATGGAGTACTACTGAGTCATGCAGAAGGACAAACTTGAGATATTCCTGGGTAAATGAATGCAGCTTGAGAACATACTCATAACAGAAATAAATCAGACTCACATGTATAATCATCACTTTGTCTCCCTGATATGAGAAATTGAAACAATGAATAAGGACTAAACTGTACAACAGGTATTATGAAATAGGAAGAAAGTATTCAAGGGGAAAAAGAAACTAGTGTATGAGAAGGGGGAAAGAAAAGAAAGGAAAAGGGAAAAAATATAAGATAGTCATACTACTAATTTCTCTTTGTTCATTGAAAAGAAAGATTTGTGCTAATACCACTTCAAGAATTTTTATGCCCATCTCTTGTCCTCTGAGTAACTACTTTGAAATAGTGCACAGTGTATTAACTATTGTTATTCTCCTATTATTTTAGTATGAAATTTTTTTCCATAAAAAGACAAAACCCACAAAAATATATGAAATTCAGTGCTTACCATCTCCTGTTTCTGCACAAAGCTGTAAGCCCAAATTGTTCTGTGGATTAATCACCCAGTGATTGCTGGTCACAGTGATATCAAAGACCAGCCAGCCCACATCTAAAGCTTGGGCTTTTCTTGTGTCTAACAGGAACAGATCTGCATCCCTAAGGAGAAAAAGAAACAAGTTAAAAGTCTGAATGAAGATCATCATTTCCTACACTTAAGCGAAAACATTTCCAAGGCACTCTGTAAAATAACAAGAACTGATTAAAGAACAAGGGGAGCACGTGACTCCAGTGATGAGTAATAAGATACACAATGCTGTATTGCTGGTCTCCCAACCCAAACCTGCTGCAGATTAGTCATATCTGAAAGTAATTTCCATTCGCCTGCTTCCCATTGGTCTTTCCAAAACTAAACTACTCAATGGCCTTAGTTGGGTCCCAGTCACTAGTGTTCCCTGAAACCAGTCTGTGTAAGCAGCCCAAAAACAAAGAATCAAAAAGAGACAGAAATGGAAGAAGCTGCTATGGTTTGCATGAATGCAATCTCAAAAGAAACAAGCACAAGGAGGGTTTGAGTCAAACATCTGTTGTAAGGATAGTTTCCTAATATTTTCCATTTACACAATAATTACTTTATGGCCACAAGAGGCCAAGAATGGGCCTTGGATTAAGAGGTAGGTTTCAAGAGCTGAATGGCACAATCTACTATGATTTGAGGCAGCTTTTTCTGTAAATCTAAGTCATCCGGGGTCAACAATAGCTGTGAATATGAACTTGCATATTATAATCTGTAGTGTTATGCTAATTAAGACTCATGAGTATATTTTTAAATCTTAATTATAGCATGAAAATTACAAATGTAAGAGTACTTGTTGAATTATGATGAACTGTTTTATTGTTTCCTTACCACAGGCAGTTTGTGAACTCGTGGTTACCTATCGTTGACATTTGACCTTTATAGTAGCTCTTCCATATTAAAGAAGTTAAAGCTCAGGTAAGTCCCACAAATATATATGAATTAAACTTCAGCTAAGTTAACTGTAAAACACTGAATGCCCCCAAGGTGAAATAGAAATAACACTATGATGTATTTTGATGAGCTTTACACTATGCTGAATCTATGTAAAGAGCATACTATTTAGAGAAAATTTAAAGTTGTGTCATAATTTATGTTGGACACTGCTTTACATTTGCCATCTGTCCACGTCACAGAAGCCACTTCAAAGATGGCTTACAAAATGTAAGAGAAAATTTTGAATAAATCACACATGCACATCATTTGTTTGTAGAAACGCTCCAAACTGTTCTTAACAGAAATGAAAGTAAAAAGATCTAGTCAGTGTTTCAAAACTGCCATCCCCTTTTCTTATCTTTGCTTCACTTATACAGTTTTTCCATTACTTAGAGAAATTAAAATAAATGCAACATGACCAACTGCATCACCCGCTGTTCTGTAACGGGCAGTGCGAGTCTCTCTTCCCTCACAATCTCAGTCATTGTTTACTAGAGGGAGTCTGCAGATGTTTCTTTTCAAACATGATAAGGAGCAGTCTGCAAGCATACAGTACAGAAGAACGAAAAGATCATTTAGTTCCCACTTGAATGTTAAGGAACCCCTACTGACCGCAGCCAAACTCTGCTTCCTCTTCTGAGGTTCTGAAAGCCACCAAAGACACAGAAACCAAGAAAATGACTCTCCTTAAAATTTCGAGATATTTGGTAAATATCTCCAAGACTACAATCTTTTTGTTTTTTAAGTTTTTATTTCCCTGATCCACTTCAGGTATGCTAGACTCTGCTTGCTTCTGGGACAGGAGAAGGAGTCACTTTGTGGCGTGGGTAGGGCAAAGCTTAGAATGATATCATCTGACACACTTCCAAGCCTTCCTATACGTCTATGAGCAAAGAGTACTAGCTTCACTAGGTGTTTTTAGGGCAGACATTGGCTAAAGTCTCAAGCAAGTTCTAAATATCTGACTTTCCACAGTGCAAAACGCACTTCATGTGAAGGTAAGTCTAGGAAGCAATATGGCATTTTAAATCCATGTATTCTTGCCTTACCTGTCACAATTTATGAAAGTTCTGTTGATTTGTCATCAGTCATAATTTCCAATTTTTGGGTAAAATGTTTTTGATTGATAACTTCTCTTCTCTCCCTTAATATAGAAAACCTCTTCCATATTCCCTATATTTACTAGTATAAGCTTTAGGAGTGTCAGGTCTGTTATAGCAAACACAATGACAATAATGCTGCTGTCGTCTGCAGTGTAGTACCTTTTAAAATTAAATCCCATCCATTTGGACAGTGGTAGATGTGACTTCTTTTGAAATATAAAATTTCCCTGTCAAAATTTTGAACTCATATAACTCAAAAAAGAAAAAATATACTAAGCATTACCTAAGATCAGTGAAAAATAAACCTGTTAAACTTGTTCTGTCACTATTCTAATAAGAGAACATGTTACATATTAATTCATTTAGAATACATGCAGTACAGAGGAAATAAATGATGGAAAATATATTTTGAGCAGAAATGATTCTATGATTCATTTGTAATCTATGCAACTGAAGTAGAAAAACCAAAGTTAAAGTCCTCACTCTACCAAAGAAAATAAAATCAATTTATATGAATGAATGTAAGTAAATATTTCAGGTTGGCTGTATTACTTTCCTAATGCTACAGAACAGAACACTGCACAGAATGTATTTTAAACAGCAACTCTGCTTCATAGGTCTGGAAGACCAGATGTTCAAGATTTAAGCGTCAGTAGTGTTGGTTTCTTCTAAAGTCTGGGAGCAAATGCATGCCAGGCCTCTCTTCTTGGCCACACAGACAGGGCTGTTCTCTCTAGGTCTCTTCCCATGGCCTGTGGCCTGCCCTCTATGAGCACCTCTGTGTCCAAGCCTCTCTCTCTACCAGGAAACCAGCACATAGATTAGGACCTTTCCACAGACCTCTCTTTAACTTTATTATCTCTGCAAATACTCTGTTTTCAAATAAGGTCACATGCGAGTCACTGGAGACTAAGCTTCAACGTTTAAATTGGAGGGGAAGGACTCACCACTCAACTCATAATAACACTGTTTAAAAGTGCTTTTTGATGCAGGAAAAATTCTATATGTGAATATACATTCATTCTTCATTGATATTATGTTGTTTGCTGACACTGAAATATTTTAAAAAACAAGTATGTGAAAAATTTATATTGATGGAAATTCATAATTCTAAAGTTTGTAGTTTGCCTCTTCAGGTAAATTTACAGCATTTACCTTGACTATGTAACAACTCAGCATAATAATTTCCTTACAGCTAATTAAATCAAATGTTTGAATAGAGAGTCATGGTTAAGAGCTGAAACATTTTCAGTATCAAAATGGACTTACTGAATATGAAATATATAGATTATAGTTAAGTATAGATACTCTCAAAGGTAAAAATCAATCTGTGGGATGTTTCTATGTATATATAGTCAATACAGAAATATTTGAGAAGAACAGACTTTGTGAGTGGAGGTTTGAATATATCTAGCTGTCTGTGGGAAATTGTATACGCATCCTTGAAGGAACGTTTTGTATTCTATTGAAAGACAAAGGCATTTTTCAAACAAGCATTAGGCATGTGAAAGGCCAAGCAAGAGTGTGGGTAGGTTACCAGCCCGAGAAGCAGGAGGCGCAGTGTGAGCTACCACAGTGTGACGAGTAAAGCTCATCTCAAAGTACAAATTAGTAGAATGGAAAAATGGAAGCTATATATCTAATGAAACAGGAGGGCTAACACTTAACTTTTACCATGTTTAAATCATATTTCAATGATATAGCAAAGATTTGGTAATCAAACAGAGCTTGAATATTTAAGGGATTCCACAGCATCGGTTTCCCCATATACGAAAATGTGGCATGATAACAAAATGTTACAATAACCTCTGCTTTAAAAATTTTGTCAAGTTAAGCTATAATATAATGTTTTTATGCAGTTATATATATATATATATATATATATATATATATAGAGAGAGAGAGAGAGAGAGAGAGAGAGAGAGAGAGACTGTAATATCACTGTATTGTTTTATATATAGGAGGAGGGGCAACTTACATTTGAACATGGTCTGCCATAACACAGTTGTCTCTAAATTGTTTCATTTTGACCTATGTTCTTTGAAAAAATATTATTTGAGGAGTCACATTACCTTCAAATGACCCAAAACAATGTTAGGTTTTGCCTTCTTATAGATAGCTGCTAGAATTTATAAGAAGAAAGAAAAGAAGGAGGAGCAGAAGAAGAGGGGAGATAAGAAGGAGGAGATAAAGAAAAAGGAATTTAGTAACTATTTCTGGGAAAACTGGCTATCTGTGTAATTTACCCTTTAAAAAAGTCATTTAGATGAATATCAGGGATTGTATTATAGGATATAACCTACATCCATCTAAACCAATGCTAAAATATCAACAAAAACTTATAACAATTCATCCTTTTCATGATATTTATTTCCGTTGACAGCATCATACACTGATTCAAAAAGTGCTGTTTTTCAAACTACACAGATAAGCTTCTACAAAAAATAAAATCATAACAAAATAACAATGGTTAATACATTATGTAGCATGATCTTTTAAAAATGGCTAAAATGTTATTCAGAGTACAAATCATAGACAAAAAAAAAATTGTTCCCTTACAAAGAAGAAACAAATAAAAGGACACCACTTCCTTTTCGATGAACAAAAGAAAGGAGTAGGATATATAAATGCAACAAATTAGCAGTTATCTTAAATTCTTTTGAAACAGCAGAATAGATAATTTCCAGAGTTATTTGAACTTCTCCCTACTTCCTATTTACCTATCTTCCTTCCTTCTTTCTTTCTTTGTTTCTTTCTTTTCTTTCTTTGTTTCTTTCTTCTTTCTTTTCTTTCTTTCTTTCTTTCTTTCTTTCTTTCTTTCTTTCTTTCTTTCTCAATATTAGTTTTTTAAATAAGAGAAACCATGAGATATTGAAGCCTGTCTGACTTATTTCACTTAATATTATATTCTCAAGTTGCATCTATTTGCCGAAGAATGCCTCAAATATCACATTTTCTTTATCAGTTCATCTGTTGATGGATATATACAGTGGACCCCCCCAGTTGGCAAGGATTACATTTCTAGAGCACCCACAAATCGTAAAAAGCTGCAGATTTCAGATATGGTCAGAAAAATGGCTATAAATGCCTATTTTTATAATGTAAACCCTAAATATGCTGTCTCCCACAGTTATGTAATTTAATTTAATAAAATAATAAAGCTTTATACGGTGCAGGGCTTTCTAGTGGCATCTTTGGGATCTCCAGATTTTTTTGGTACCGGGGATCGAACTTGCGCCTGTCAAGAAGGCGCTTACGCCACTGGACTAAATCCCTGGCCCCTGGGACCTCTGGATTTTAAGAAGAACAAAACCCAGAATGGCCAGCACCCTGTTTTGGTGCAGGCTGCTGGTGCACTTGCCAGGGATGGGTTATAAGGAAGCAACCAATCAGCAGCAAGAATAACTGAATAATGCTCCCTTATTGGTTACTTGAGAACTTCCCACAGAAAAAGCAATTGAGGAGAACACTTGTGATTTCTGAAAACAGTTATTAGTTAGTTTTAAGGAAAAAAACCGCGAACTCTGAACTGTGATTTCATAGGGGAAATAATGTATACTACTTCCAAGATCTAGCTATTATAAACTGTGCTACTATAAACATGTATCTCAGTAATATGATGACTTTAACACTTTTGAGAAGATAAATAAAAGATGAATAGCAGAATCAAGTGGGATGTCCTTTTTAGTTTTTAAGGAGCCTCCACGTTGATTTCCACAGTGGATGTGCTAGTTTACATTCTCAGCAACAGCATAAAGAGATCCTTTTTCCCAATGTCCACGCCAGCATTTGTTATTATTTGATTTTTTGTTGATGGCCACTCTTTCTGTGGTAACTCAATGTGGTTTTAATTTGCATTTCTCTAATTACCAGTGATGCTGAACATTTTTTTGATGTTTTTCTTGGACATTTGAGCATCTTCTGCGATGTATACATGTATTTTGGTTGCCCATTTCTTAATTTTTTTTTGAGGTACTCTATATTTTTAGTTCTTTTTATAGTCTACGTGCCAGTCCTCTGTCCACTGAATCATTTACTTTATATGATTAGATCATGATAATGAATTTTCCTTATACTTAGACACATGGAGAAGGCAAACCTGACTAGCAGCACACCATGCTTTTACTGTGGGATGTCTGAATGGTTAGTGTCTGCTCAGCTGAATAAATGGAGCATTCTCATTAAAGTATTAAAAGGTGTGATCAGGAATATAGGATGTGAAATCAACTACCCTGTGATTTTTATCTCAAAATAATACACAAAATACTCAAAGTGGAATGTTACACAGACAGTACATTTTTTTTCCATGAGAAAAAAGAAATGAAATGATTCACCATGGTCACCAAAGAAATTTCTGAGGTTTCAATATTCCACTTTCAAGACATTATATAATCAGGCAGTTTCCTTTAGTTACAAACCATATGTTAATTGCTTTACTGATCCTGAAAAAAAAATCACTTGTCCTGAAAAAAAAAATCACTGAGCTAACTGATCCTAAGACATCCTGAGTCAAAACAGAATCAAGGAGTAACCTGAGTCATTTCACAAATCTAATGACCTATTCAATGATTCATTCACTTTTCAATGTGACATTCATTCGTTCCATGCGGTAGTTTTACCCTTTGTGCTTGGCTGACTCCTGAAGAGGGAGGTCTGGGACCAGAAGCAGAAGCCGGGCAGGGGCAGGGGCAGGGGCAGGGTCCGGTCCCACCCAGCGTTCTCTGAGGGTGCTTTAAGCTTGCTAGTCTCCAAACAGAAAGAGGACTGCTTCTGCTGAACTGAGATATCTGTTTTAGGAATTTGTTATGGTACTAGAATATCAATACATTCCCCTACTTGAGATATGTCACATGTTAAAAGGAAATGTCCAATAATAAGTGTCTATGAGATCTGTTGGTGGGTGATCTGCCTGTGTCTTCCTCGGCACATCCACGAACCAACCATATCCCCCAGGCACTGTCATTGCTTCCCAGGGGCTGGATTCCCTCAAGGGAGAAACACCAAGAACTCTGAGGAGGTGCATGTGCTGTGCCGCATACTTTACAGAAAACAGCAGCTGCCATCTGAGTATTCTACTCTGAAGGGCCCAGAAATTCTTGCTGATCAGAAATTGTCAGTGTACATTCTGAAAGCAGTCCATGGAAGATGCAGGTCTTAAAGAAGCAAGAGGAAGGCAACTGTGAGGAAATAAAGCTGCCTATGAGTCTGCACAATGATTGCTTAGCCAAATGCACCCAAGGAAGGAAGGTGCCTAGTTATATCGACCAGATGAGCTTAAAACACTCACAGTGAAGGACAGAAAGGTGCAGTCAGAACACAGCATTAGGGACAGTTGCCTCACATATTCTATATTTTCTCTTGGGGGTATATAAATGTATATTTTAAAGCACTTAGCTCCAGACTGATGATGAGTACTCATGAAATGCAGAAATGCTACCATTTTTCTTAGTTGTAGCACTGGCATTGGCCGCTCTATTTGTACAGTTCTGTGTAATTCATTATACATTTAAACATTTTGATATGTAGAAGTATTCTTAGATTCTTTGCTCTTTCTGTCTTGATGCCTATAGTGAGCTCTTATTCACCTTGAATTGTTGTCTCAAGGGTAAACTCCTCACAGAGCCTTCCCTGGAGGCCGTCATCCACCCATATAAAGAAATAATTTTCCCTTCTTTCACATTTCTGCAACCCTCAGTGCACACTGGCGTCAGAGCTCTTCCCACGTGGTATTCTAGTTAGGAAAGTCTGTGGGAGGCAGGCCTGCCACAACCCCCGCCCAGCCCCAGGCTGTGAGCTTTGAGGGCTATTTATTTGACCTTGTGGCCTCTGGGCTTGCCACATGGTAAGAGCTCAACAAAAGCACACCGAAGTCAGCTGAATTATCTGGAAAATTCAATGATGTAGAAATTCATTTCCCACTAATGCCAGATGCATGAAGTGTGACTGAGAGAGGTGCCCTCCACATAGAATTTAGGGCTATTGGCCTTGTATGAAAAAGATTAAATAAGCGAAATGACACAAAATGTGTTAGCTTTTAACCAAGAAAAATAAAGAGTTGGATACGTATCAGAACACTCCTTTAACTGCACACATTTAAATATGTGGAGGCCTACAAGGGGAGGTGGGAGATGGAAGGAATAAAATATCTGATTTTAGAAGCTGTAAGTCTCACTAAAATGAGTTAAGTGGGAAAAGAGATGACATAAATGATCTACCAGTATTTAATTTTGATTACATAACACTGTCAAAGAATTCATAAAGTAGATGGTTTATGCTTCAGATGATGCCTTGAATATAAAACACATCCATAAAACATCAGTTTAAATTACACCAGAATCCCACCCAGAGTCTCAGAGGCAGTACCTCCGGGAAGGTCAGCATTACCTAAGCGAAAATCTGCATGCAGTGTCAGATGCACTTCATTAACCGCGGTCCACTCTGACTGCTCAAGTATTTCTGTGTTTTAGTCAAAATACTAGATATAAAATCTGCATGTCTGAAGATAGAAATTTTGAGGGTGACACCTTTTTTAAAAAACAGTCAAAGGGTGTGTGTGCAAGTGTACAAAACCCAAATGCGGCCAGTACTTTTAAATTGCTAATTGAATTTTTAAATTACATTTTCCTATTGGAACTCTTTCCATTTTGACTATGAGCATACAATACACAAATGAAATATTACTAACCCAGTCCTCCTCTCAGAGAGTTAAAAGCAAAGTTCTGCATTAGTGTTAAACTTTTCCGTACAAGAAAGAAAAGAAAAAAATCATTTATCATCATTTTCTCTAGGGAAAATATGCCTTTGATTGGAATCTTAAGAAAAAATACAATCAACTCACTTTATTTTTAAATATATTTTTGGCAGTGCCTATTATTTTTGTAAAACATTGAGTCCCAACGTTGTATTCTCATACATGCACAGAACATATTTTTCATTGTATCCATCTCCCATCTACCCCCCTTTGCCCCCATCTTCTTTACTCCCTTTGTCTTGTCTAATATAGTCTTCCTTCTACTTCCAAGTCATTATTTTAGATGCCACATATTAATTAAAACATGCAATATTCATCTTTCTGAGTCTGGCTTATCACACTTAACATGATAATGTCTCATTCCACCCACCTTCCTGCAAATGGCATGATCGTATTCTTCCTTGTGGCATCTATACCACAGTTTCTTCATCCACTCATCTGCTGAGAAGTACCTAAACTGGCTCCATGACTTTTCTGTATTAGCACATTTGTGATACATAGCGAATGCCTTCATTGTGGGTCCGCATCTACACATCGCATCTCAATTCTTTCTACTTCTTCCTTTCCTCTTTTTCCCCTTCTCACCATCCTGAGGTCCTGTTCCCACCTCCGAAAGGTCTACCTCTTTGTTTCTTATCATCCTCTTTTGTCTTGCCCTTTAAGTTACTGCCAATTTGCATTTCTCATGTAAATGAAAACATGAACTAGTCAACTGACTGTGTTTACTTTATTCCCTTAGCATCATAATTCCCAGGTGTACCCATCCGCATGACTTAAATTTACCCTTTTTTCCTGGCTGAGTAGTGTATGTGTATCACATTTTCCTTATCCATGGATCTATTGATGGACATATATAATCTGTTTTAAATTTAGCAGTTGTGACATGTGATGCTACAGACACAGATAGGCACTTATCACTGTTACATGATGTTCTCATAAGATCAGCATTTAACTTAGCCATTGAATTTGATCTAGTTTCAACTAATTCAGTTTGAGACCAGAATTGTGGAAAGAATTAAGCTTGTGAACAAAAGAACTACTGTCTTTTTACAGGGAGTAGCTTTTGTTTTGTGATGAGGGTGTGCTAAAATTTGGTGTATAACTATTCGTAATTGTATCTCTTCCTGTTGCATCTTTACCTTTGTCAGTAGTACATGGCCATCTTGTAGTTTTTAGAAAATCGAAGTCTGCTGTTTCTAAAAGGATGATAACTACTCCTGCTTGCTTTCAGGCTCTTTTTCCATGGAGTATTATTTTCCATATTTTCACCTTCGACTAATGAGCTTCCTTTGGATGAGGTGCATCTCTTATAAGGAATATATGTTTGGAATTTGTTTTTTGATCCAATCTACCAGTCTTTGTCTTTTGACTGAGGAGTTAAAGACCACTGACCTTGTGAGTTAAGATACAGTATTTACTGAATCCTATCATTGCATTAGTTTTCCAGGACTGGCTCCTTTATTTTTTCCTTGTGTTTAATACTCTTCCTGTTAGGGTATACTTGCCCTTGGGCTCTTTGGTACTGGTGGCCTCCTCTCTGTCTAGGATTCCCTTAAATATTTCTGCTATGTTAGGCTAGTGGTCATGAATTTCTTTAGGACTTCTTTGTTATGGAAAGTCTACACTTCCTTCTCAGTTCTGCAGATTAAGCTTCTAGGATATAGAATCTTGGGTTGACAATTTTTTTTTTAGGGGTTAAAATACTGCTCCATGCTATCCTCATCTTTAAGTCTGTGCTGAGAATACTTCCATTATTCAGATAGGTTTGCCTTTATACATCACTTACTTTCTCTCCTCTAAAAGCTTTGAGTATTTTCTCCAGTTGTTGGATTCCTGGAATTTTGATTGTGATGTGTTGGGGAAAGGTTCCATCCTGGTTGTGGCTATTTCAGGTTCTATATGCCTTTTGTACTTGAAACTTGAATTGTTTCCCTAAATTTGTAAATTTTTCTGCTAAGATAGCAATTAATGAATTTTTTATACATTTTAATTTTTTCTTTACTGCTATAATTTGGGCTTTGTTTTCTTGAGTCATCAAGCACTTACTGGATCTCATTTCTATGGTGTTTTGTTTCTATGACATTGCTGAGTTTATATCTACTATGTCTACTGGCACTTGTCCTCACTATGGTCACAACCATAAAGCATGCTTTCCATATTTTGTTGAGTTGCTTTGTTTTGTTTTGAAACAAGGTCTTGTCATGCAGTTCAGGCTGGTTTTGAACTCACCATGCAGTGCAGGCTGGTCTCAAACTCTCGGAGATTCTCCTGCCTCAAATTCCCAGGTGCTGGGATTATGGGCATGTGCCACCACACTAGCTCCCATTGAAATTTTTATCTTATAATTATACTTGTTTTTTTCATACTTTCTATTTCTTTATCAAAGTGATCACTAACCTATTGTATTGCCTTGTTTGGTCAATTATTATCATTTCTTATTTAAATTTGTCAAACATTTTATTAGTAAAATCCTTTATCTGTTTAATAAAACTCTCTTTGAGTTTGCTAAACATCTTAAGCATTTGCTTTTTTGTTTCTTCTTTTAGCTCCTCAAATATTGCGACTCTTTGGATTTTTAGTTATTTGTGATTTCTTCTGTTTCGATGCCCCTGAGATGAGCTTTTGAGGAGTAAGGAATTTTTGGAGTCATGCTGTTGTCTTTCTCATGTTTCTATTGTTTTTGCTCTGTCAATTACAAACCAGCATAGAGAAACTGTCACAACCATGGACATCTCTTTCGTTAGATGCCACTTTCCTGTGATATGTCCTTGTATTTGGCTGTGCTTGGTGGTAACATTTTTGCTCAACATACTTAGTATAACAGTCAATCCCAGTCACTAAGTAACAAGTAGAAAACCCTGATGAGCAACATTAATACATACAGAATCAACCATATATCGCTCAACATGACTTAAAACTTGCTTTGACAATTCCACATGTTCCCCCTTTTCCATAACCCCAAAAGGTAATGGTTTGGTACTAATGAGATACAGAGGTTGAGGGATGGGGTGAGGAAAAAGAAAAGAGTGAGATAATGCAGAAAGAGGGAAGGTACAGAGCAGAGGTAACAGCAAGCAAGGGCAGGAGCGAGGAGCTTGATGGTATTTCTTGGATGTGGAACGCAGGGGGAGAAGAAGTATGAAAGGTTATCTGTGGGGCGGGGTACACATAGGGAGGGAGACAGGATTGGAGACTGAGGGAAGTTGTCCAAAGTTTGGGAATGATTCATAAGTGGAGAGAAAGTTTGTGCTTGAAACCTCTATAAACCATTTTCAGTGGGGATTGCTTTCATATGCATTTGAACAAATGCATTAATTCTTCTTTTCACCTACACAAGCCTCATTTACACACGAGTATGTGTATATCTGCCTCCTTCCTCCATGCCAGTGAGCATAGGTGTTTGAGTCCATTCCCTCCTGCGCCATGTGACTCCTCTGGCTCTTCACGTGACTCCTTTGGCTCTTTGCCTCCTACAGCTGCTCCAATGGAACCTCTCCTGCAATCTCTCTCTACTCCACTGGGAAGATCAGGGCTACCTGGAGCTTGGTGGGGTGGACTCTTCTGCTTGCAACTCAGCAGAGCATGGGAACCAAGGACAAGGTGCTAGCTCGGGGGCCTAGCTCTTGGGTGGGTCTCTAGTGGCCACTGGATGGATCCTTCACAAATGCCAAGCTCCCTGGCATCTAAAAAACTGGAGGACAGGCAGAGGGCAGTGAGTACAGTAGGAATGTACCCACCATGGCGCTGCTGTGGTGTCTCTCCACTCCTGTCCACCCAAGAGAGCCACTGTGCACCCCTGCCCACCTCTGAGTTCCTGTCCAGATCCATGTCTCCATTGCTTTCTGTCCCAGAAACTTCATGGTGTTGGCCTCCAGTTGGTTTCTGTTTCTCTAAGGCTCCCACTCTGAGCAGCTCTTCTCTGTGACTACCTCACTCACGGGGACCCATTTCCCACAAGGACAGGGTCTGGGTGGTCAGTGCTCACCTGCGAATGGATAACAGGTATCTGATGCAGCTGACTGTTATCTGCTCTTGGTTTGCCAACTGCAGGGCCTTCTTCGGGAGCATAGCTCTCCAGCACCCTCAGGAGCACCACGAAGCTGCCGTCACAGACAAGGCTCCTGCTGCCTCGGCTGGCATCTCCACAGCCACCCTCACGTCCCTGAGCTGCCCCGTTCCTCACCCTCTGCCCTCTGAGGTTGGAAACCTTCCTGACGTGGCATACTGTCTGGAGCTGACCACAAAAGACTCTGTCTTTTCTCCAGACTTTCCTGATACCGGGTGTTGACTTTCTGTATTCTTTCTTCAGGTTTTCTTTATTCCCTGTTCCGAGCACCTGCAGATCATGACACCCCCAACCCACCCACCAAGTGACCAGTGAGTGCTGCCAGATCTAATCTGTCATCTTCTCCTTGAGAAATTCTCTGTGTCCATATCATTGCTGGTGCTAACTGTGCCACAGAAACCTAGACAGGCAGGCATCCCTCTGGGATCCTGACTCTAATTCTGCCAGGAACACAGCAAGGAATGATATTACTGGGTCATGGCATTTCTATTTTTGCTTTTTGAGGAATTTCCATATTGATTTCCAGCATGGCTATACTAACATTCCCACAACCAACATAGCAGTTTCCCAACCCACCACCCGCATATCCTTGCCAGTGTTGATTGGTTTTTATAATCTGATGATAGCCATTCTGACTGGGATTAAGAGGGGTGTCAGTGTCATTCTTACTTGAATTTTCCTAATGGCCAAAGATATTAAACACATCTTTGCATGCATGTTGACCATTTGTACTTCTTTTTGGGGTTGCCTGTTTAATTCATTTGTCCATTTATTAATTTGAGTATTTTATTTCTTGGTGTTATTTCATGAGTTCTTTGTATTTTCTAGATATTGACACAGAATAGAGGACAGAGAAACCACACAACTATGCCCATGTGACTTTTGGCAAAAGAACCAAAAGTGTTTGGTGGGGAGAAGACAACCTCTCTAACAAGTGTCTCTATTTTTGTGCTAATCATGCTATTTTTGCCATTGTGCCTCTGTAGCATAATTTGAAATCAGGTATTGTGATGCCTTTTGCTTAGCATTCCTTTGCATGCTCTGGGTCTTCTGTATTTACATGTAAATTTTCTGATTTTTTTTTATAATTCTGTGAAAAATGTCAACTTTATATTTTGTTTCCAAAACTTTTGGAGTCATATCCAAAAAAATCTTGCCAAGACCAACATATCTCCCCTTTTCAGTAGCTTTCGTTAGTTTTACATTTAAATTGTAGCTGCTTTGAAATGCTCCATAGAAACTACAGTACTTTCTAAGACACATTTCTTTTTCTATGCATTCTATCACTTAAACATCTTTCTTTGGGTCAAAAGGGAGTGTTAAAAAGAAAACCCTGTGTCTGCTGGCAAAAACAAGTCACATAATTCTATTTTCTTACAGTGAACTTGTGGAAGTAGTTAAATATGTAATTCAAAGAGAGGGAAAGTATTTTGGGAGTCTCTGATCTGAGCAATAGTATATAAAATTGAAATATAAGGCATACACGTGAGCATGAATATTTCAGAGATTGGCTCTGAAAAATCTTTAAAACATTATTAGCAAAAAAATCACAGAGAAAAATCTATAATATAACTCTAGAAGATAAAAATCATGATACATCAAAGTGCTTAGTATTAGATGTTCAAAAATATAAACTTGATAGAATTGAATTTCAATTTACCGAATTGAAGTTTTTAAAATACTACTCAATAAATTACATAAAAGCCTTTTGCACTGCTGAGTTTACAACACCAATGCAAGAAAATATCAAGCAAAATCATACATATATGTAAATTTTATAAATCAATTCAAATAATAGAGAAAAATGTCAGTGAAATCCAGGCTCAAAGAACAAATTTCAGCATATGTTAAAATAAATAAAGACTTAGGCAAGTTATACAAGACAGTAGAAGAGTAAGTGGACATAGACACAAAAAGCATTCATTACAATCTGTTTTAACTCTTTCAAAATCTTATACTCTGTCCCCTGACGTTCAAGTATCACTCATTGGGGATTATTTGTATCCTGTCTAGCAATAATAGCTGGAAATATTCTGTTTCCACTATGAACTTCCTCAAGGATGATCTATCAGTAGGCTTTTCAAACCTAGCTGACCTCAGAAATTTTATCTTCACTGTGTATTGTGAGGGGCTACAGTTCTATGAAACTCCCATTGGAAAAGTCCGCACATCAGAACAGCAGCCCCCAACCTTCTTGGTTCCAGGGACTGGTTTCATGGAAGACACTTTTTCCACAGAGTTAGTGGGACGGGGGGGGGGGGGGGCATGATTAAAGGATGATTCAAAAGAATGTGCAACCTATACCCCTCGCACAAGTACTTCATAACAGGGGTTGTGCTCCTGTTGGGGACCAGCAGATATGAGATAATGTTTTACCTATGCTGGGTCCCCATTAAATGCCTGGGGTCTTGTGACTCTGAAGCCTGCGCGACCTGCTTTAGGAACAGAGAAGCATGCAGAAATCTGCCACATTTCCTGCCAAGCAGAGAAAGCTCAGAACACAGCACTCCTAAGACAAGATAACATCTGCTGAAGACAATGTAAAGAATGCAGGCATGCTGATGTGGAGAAAAACCTGTTCTCCATTCCTTTGTTTCTCTTTTCCTGTTCCATGAAAAGTATGCTACAACCTCCCTTGTGCTCTTTGCTTGCTAATAAAAGTGAGTCAACCACAGAGACTGCTGTCTACTACAAGCAGGTTCCTCCCTGTCCCCTTTTACTTTAAATATTGCCTTTTGTTGTACTTCATTCCCCACCATTCCTCCCTCAGGTATCTGGGGGACTGACCCACCCCTGGCAACTGGAGCCCAATCAGAAACCTGAGATTTGGAGGCAAAGACCAACCAAAGTGGGAAACAGTGATACAGACATTGGGGAATTCTGTGGGACAGTTTTGGAGTTGGCCAAATAGAAGTGAAAGAAAATAGTAACCAGGATGATGGGGCAAGATTTGTTAGAGGAAGAAAGATATATGCAGTTGTCATGTATATTACTGAAAAAAGCTGGGGCCTAGGTCAGTAAGAGCCTCTTTCAAAAATGCTCGGAGGTATTACTAAGCATAACACATGGTTCCCACAGGTGGTAACTCTGAATGCAGAGAATTGGGATAGAATAGGTGAAGATTTGAGAGGGGTCCATGCTGGGGGAGACCAAGCTGACCCAGACACCCTTTCAACATGCAGTTTGTTGAAATTCATATTGGTACCTCGGTGTGCTGCAACAGTTGCCACAACTGCTACTGCTCCCTCCGAAGAGGAAAAGGGAAAAGATCCTTAAGAAGGTAGAGAGACTATTTCCTCGCCTGCATCTCCAGAAGCTAACTGAGGTCATCTGTACTCATCTAAGTACCAGCAACTTATTCATCAAGCTATGCTGACTGGGGACCCTATTGGGCCCTGTTTGCAAATAACCCCCAATGAGTGATATTTGAACATCAGGGGATAGAGTATAAGATTTTGAAAGAGTTAAAACAGATTGTAATGAATAATGGAGCACAGGAATCATTTAACACTGGACTCCTGGAGCCCATTTTGGGAGCTCTGCATATGGGCTTGCAAGATATTAAACATCTGTCCCATTCCTGTCTATCACCAGGTCAACGTCTCCACTTCAGTATGTTGCTATAAGAGCTCATGTAGAACAGGCAAGTTAAAATCGGGCACCCGGAAGACCAGAAATCACGGAGAATAAGCTGCTAGAAACAGGACCTTTTGCAGACCTTACCCAACAGCTGATTTACCCTAATGAGGTGTATGAGCAGATACATTTGAGGATGAAACAAGTGTGGGCTGCGATTTCCAAAGAGGGTCCTCCAGTTCAGTCCTTTTTAAATCTTCCAGGAGTCATAAGAGTCTTATGCTCAGTTCCTTGCTGAGTTACAGAGGCCATCTGCAGACAGACCCCTCACTCATAAGCAGCTGGAATTATGTTTCAGTTGGCTTTGGAGAAGGCAAATAAGGATTGCAAACAGGCCCTAGTTGTGGTTGGGCCCATAAAGAATCTTGGAAATTATCTGAAATCTTGTCAAGATTTAGGGTCTGAAACTTACAATAGGGATCCCACAAATGTTGTTAGATGAAAAAGAAGCTGAGTAGGTGACAGAAGGTAGAGTGATGACTGAGCTGGGGTTAAGTGAAAGAAGGGGGCACAGAGCTGCCAAAATTCTTAAAACAAAAAAAAAAATGCAAAAGAAAATACTGATTATGAGTAAAAGGTTTTTATTCCTAATTCTTATTATATCAGATCTCTGTTAATTGATCTATAAAAAGTTCTGACTAGTCTATTTATAGTTACAAAGTTGAAAACTGTAAAAGTATTATTCAACTTGTCAAATACATCTGAGTACAGTCTGATTTTATAAATACATTGTCTAAGTATATTTGTTCTTCTGTCTGTCCAATCTGTAACCAGTTATCATACTTACAACTGTTTTTGTTTGAGTTCAACATTTTTTTCCTTTTGGCCTTTTTGGATTTTTAAAACATCTATGACTTAAGTTGGCTTATAGACATCATAATAGTTAAGAACAAGCTTCCACCTAGGTTGCCAGCTGATCAAAATAATGTCAAGACTGGTTTTACAAATGCAATGCATACTGTTGTCTGTATACAATAACTTGGGGATCTTTTGTTGATTGAGAATAATGTTAATTATTGTTGATTGAGAATAATGTTAATTATTATGATCTGGTTCACATAGGTCATCAAATTTTTTAAAAATAATTAAATGGAGAATCTTTAGGCTTAAGAAAACTATTGGACAAGACTCCCCTTGGTGAATTAAAGAGAAGTTACCTGGGAATATTTTCTTCTGATCATTATTTATTAATAGGACCCCAACAATTTCCATAACCTTATGGGAGGCAAACTCCAATAAATATTGCTAAACATATTTTGCGATATGTTTACATTGTCATGGTCAAAAGGCTAAATTTTCTGTGGGTAAAGCAATAAGATTTCATTAAGAGATGCTCTTGATACAAAACTAAATTAAGAGACAAATGTTTCCATATACTATGCTGTTTGGTAAATGGATGTCACCTACATCCCACCCTTTGGGTCATTACAATGTGCTCATGTCTCCATAGACACTTACTCTCATATGATTAACCAGCCATGGGGCAGAAAGGGCAGACACATTCAACAAACAGTGCTGTTTATCTCCTTAGCTGTGGTAGGGATATAATGCAGCAAGACAGTAAGGTGCTTTTCTTTTTTTATGAGGGATTGAATTTAAAGGCTCTACACTGAGTAGCATCCCCAACCCTTTACTGTGCCTTTTACATTGAGACAGGGTCTCAGGAAGTCACTAAGCTATGTAGGCTTGGCTTGGACTTGCAGTTGTCCTGCCTTGGCTTCTTAAAATGCTGAGATTACAGGCATTAACACCCAGCCCAGCTAAGAAAGACTTTTCTATTGTGGCAAGAAGACAAAGAAAAACCACCGTTAGAGGGAGCAAGATAGCCAAAGAAAATATTGGTATCATCAAAGAAAGATAAAGTCACCAAAAGAAAGATCCAGCTTTGAAGTAAATATCCTCATCCTGTGCAGGAGGAGGGCACAGAGATTTTGTGAGTGCTACATTGCCCTGGGGAGAGGGGTGCCCTGTGTACAATATAAGGGAGGAAAAGAAACTTGCTCTCCCCACTTTTGCTCTGGCTGTTGTCCCAGTGCCATGCCACCGCCTTGAAGTCAGCTGATTATGGACTGAAACCTCTAAAAACTAAGCTAAATAAACTTTTCCTTCCTTAATTTTGGATGTTGGGTATTTTGTCCCAGCAATGAGAGAAAGACATCATCTCAATATAAGATTCCAATTGGAACTTAGGTATATATTAAACTTAAACTCCAAATATATATATATATATATTGATAGCTAAATGTGTGTGTGTGTGTGTGTGTGTGTGAGCTAGCCAACAAACATAAGGAGGCATCCATAAAAGTTGTCACATAACAGATTTCTGCATTTTGTTATATGTCAGAGAAAACCTATAAGGTCCCTATTTAATGCTTATATTTTGATGACTTTTGCAGTAATTATCAATTCAGTGTTCACACACTCAGTATTTTGGACAATCCATTTTTGTTCAGTTTTTAAGCACTTTTAGACAGAATGCATACAAATTGACTGCAGAACCTGTTGCAGAGAGAATGAGCTCACATTAAAACTGGAAATATAATTTACACTTACATCAATGAAAAGTAAAGCAGATTTTCTTTAACTTAAAGAAAACCAAATGGTTTATGTCATCTTAGTTAAAAATCTCACGTGGTGCCAGCAGTGGTGGTATACATTTATAATCCCAGTCACTAGCAAGATGAAGGCAAGAGTATTATGCATTTAAGACCAGCATGGGCAAGTTAACCAGACTGAGTCTCAGGGATCTTGCCTCACATCCCAAAGACCCTGGTTCGATTGATAATATGGAAACAAAACAAAACAAAACAAACCAGCACCATGGGGGAAGAATAACATGGAAGTTTTGTAGAATGATGGGCAAAGTTACAAAAGGAGACTAGAAACTTACGTAGAGATGCCTGAGACCATTTAGTCCACAGATTGAATAAGAGAAAGTTTGTGAAACATGGAAGTTTTCAGATCAATCACTCTTACATTTCAGTGTATCTGGACCAATGTTATTATGCCAAAGAAAACAGGTTTTGATAGATCAGAGGGATTCTCATTAGCTCTTAATAAACCGTGACATTTGTGTTCCAGGAAATGCGAGAGATATAAAGTTGATACCTGTTCGTATATTCTTTGATGATCTGATATATGCTAATCTTAACTGTTTCATTTTCAAATCGACTGTTGCTCTTGTCTTTGTATATCCGGAATTCAGCTGCTGTGACTGCTTCTCCATGAGGAATTTGAGTCAGATCAAACCTAAATTCTTTATAGTGCCTCCGCTGGTGAGAGAAATCCCTGTCCCTTTCAACTGAAAAAGAACAAAAAGAAGGAAAAAGATAAAATTAGTCAGCCCTTCTAAAATATAGAAATTAATGATAAACTTTCCACCACTGGAAATGAAAACAAATGAGTAGGACTGTGTAAAACTGGGAAAATACTAAACCTGGGAAAACAGCAAAACCACAGACTTAAATGTCTTTCCAGTTAAAGGAAATTCCACAAACTAAAAGCCTTCAGTTCAAAGTCAATGTAACCTCCATGGCTTTGTACAGATTCCAAGATCCTAAATGGAAAGGTTACCCAAAAATATTTAGAAAAGTTAAGGTTGTGAAGTGATTATCAGCATGCTTCCAATGCTAGCACACAGGAGGCTTCAAACAGACATTGGGGTAACATTGTAGAAACCTCTAGAGTTCCAGGTAAGGTCAGTGTTCCAAGTCAGCACAGCCGCAGAAGGAAGATCAAAAGAAAGGAAGGAAATGAATGCATACAAGACTGTTTGCAGTGTTCCAAAAGTCAAGTCATTATGGTAAGTTTTAATTTCAGTTCATTAGCTGATTTATGAAAACAAATATGTGAATATTTATGGGGTGCCCTGTGCTATTTTGATCTGTGTACACACTGGATAATATTTCCATCAGGCTAAAGATGCCTGTTTCCTCAGTTACCTTTTCTTTCTGCTGAACATGTTCAGCATCATGTCTTCAGATCTCTTTAGATACACGCATGTAACTGTGACCTACGGTGGCCATACGTGCAGTAGTACACAAACCTTCGCTCTTCTGTCCAATGGTATCGCCACCCATCAAGGAGTATTTCTAAAATGGCACCCTTAGAAGTGATATTCTCCTTTCAGCAATGGAAATACTCTTCCTCTCTCTCCATTTTCCCATATTTTGTGTCACTTTTACAAATTATTTCTCCTGATGCATCACAAAGTCTCCCAAAGACCTCTATGGCTTCTTTTTCAGAATTAAGATGGGGAAGCTCCACATCATGTTGGAACTTTGGGGACTGGGAGAACAGGAGGCCTACGGGCAGCCCCGGTGAGCAGCTGGGGGCCTGGCAAGTCGGCGGCGCACTGGGCCGGAACTATCAGCGATTCTTAACTCTTCATCATGTTGGAACTTTGGGCGCTGGAGAACAGGCGGCCTACTCGCCACCCTGGTGAGCAGCTGGTGGCCTGGCAAACCACTGGCACACCAGGGCGAGAACTAGCAGCGACTCCTAAGCTCGGCATCATGTTGGAACTTTGGGCGCTGGGAGAACAGGCAGCTTACGGGCAGCCCTGGTAAGCAGCTGGGGCCCTGCCGGTGCGCAGGCTAAGAATCAGGCATTTATCTACCCCCCACCCCCCTTAGCAAGTAGGCACCAGCGGTCTGAGTATCTTTTTGGAGGATGAATGTATACAGCTTGACAAGAAAGGGGGATTTCCTTCTACCATCTCTTTGAAGGCAAATATTTTTATCACTGTTTTGCTCAGTCTTGATTAATGGTACTGCTTTATTCAATATTCTGTTTTTAAAATTTCGATATTTCCTTCCATTTTCCTCTATTTGACTGAAAGAACAGCTAACGTGAACAAAATGGGCCGTACTATTGGGCCCATTGCTCGTGTCCTGGTGACCTACTCTGAGGTTCTGTGGTAGTTTTATTGCAGTGTGTTGGCATGGGTTTGTTCTGTCTTGTTCTGCTGTATTTTGCTGCCTTCAAAAAAGAAAAAAGTAGATAAGAAAGTAACAAAAAACCTCTAAAAATCTCCCAACTCCACCAAAGCTGATCCATGGATCATGGATGAGGAGTAACTCAAAAACAAGGCAACAGAATTATATAAGGTGATTAAAAGTATATAACAACATCAAAACAAGTCAGTAAGGTACTGAGCAACCTGAAATAGGATACAGCTAAGCAGATAATGGACTTAAAAAGTAAAAAGAAGAAAAGAAAGTGCTCTAGAGGATATGGCTGCATGTATGTTTGAGTGTGTAGGATTGATAAGCATGTTGCTAAGTTGTTACTGGATCATTGAACTTCTTTGGAGTCTCACTGTTTGAACGTCCACTTTGTAGGCTTTAATTTTGTAACTTTAACAACTAGGTCTAAGAAGACAGTATGTAGTTTATCAACTAGTGATTTCTTACTGCTTTTTTTCTGAGATTCTATATTATTTCTACCCTTTTTCTCTGTTTTGGTTTTTTTTTCACTTTAAATAAAATTTTAAAAAAAAGAATTAAGATGGGAACCTAATTTCCCCATTAGCAAACAAAATCAAAGAACTGTTTCTCTTGAGAATAGTAAGAGACACTGGAAAGTTTAAGTCAGTAAATGTAGGATGAATTATATCCTTCTGGCTTTCCAAGACAGTAGCCAGTTTGCTATGGTCCATACCTAGCAAGTACCAAAAACTTTGTTAATAAACTCTATTCAAACCATCGTTTACAGAAGTGCATTATCACCTGTAGAAATTTCTCATCATTGATATGTTTTTCAATATCTCAATTATTTAGTATAATATACAATAGTGTCACACCCGAATCCCTTGTAAGTTACTATGTCCAGGGGATTGTACAGTTACAGACAACCATATATATTTTTTTTGAATGGCATGTTTTACCACTACATTTTGTTACAAGCAGTAAAAATGGATTTTATGAGTTCTAAAAATTAGGTTAAAAATGCTTCTAGAAGATCATTTGAAATTATATCAGCTGGCCAGGGATTTGGCTCAGCACCAAACGCCTACCTGGCAAGCACAAGGTCATGAGTTCGATCCCTAGTATCAAAAAAAAAAAAAAAAGAAAGAAAGAAAGAAAGAAAAGAAATTATATCAGTGGTACCATAAGTATTGGTAGAACACCAATACACTTATACCCATACCCACGCTAGAACGAGTCAGAGTGAGGAAGAGCAGTCGCAGCCTGACACGCAGTGGGGACCCACAAGCGCCACAGTGCAGGAGAAGCTCGTGACAAAGGAACGCACAATCCCTGCCTTTATACTACAAAACAATCTGTAGCTTGTTTTCCCCAGAAAAGATAACTTAGGAGAGCAAGAAGCCCATACCTGCGTACACTCAGCTTGCACATGGAACTAAGCCATCCACCCGGGAGACCACACTGTCCCACCGAGCCCTGCAGGGGCCTTAGGCTGAGACTTGCACCTCCCATGTCTCGTTCAGATTTGCTTTGTGAAATATTACTGTCTTATTCCTAGGGAGGCCCTTTTCTGGGATTGTTAATTCTTCCCTCAAGAAGCATGATAGCCCCATTTCCAGGGTGTGATTTAAGCCCATCGTGTAATCTTTCCCTCAGTCCAAAATTCTCCTGGCAGTGGTGCAGTGAGTGCTTCTTTGTTGCCTTTTCTGTCTGTTCTCTGGCCTGAGCCATGGACAAGGGGAAAGAAAAGGGTGAAAAACCACTATCGACTAATGCACAGGTGTGCACTTTGAAACTGGCTGCAACTTTTGTTTTCAGAGCTATAAATGCATCTACAATACTTATTTTCTGATTCTAAATTAAGTGCAATAGATGGCATTATGTAAAAGTACTTAGACATTTATATGCCAAGCATTTTATCATTTTATTAATATTAACATGTTGAATTGCATGAAATCTATAGCATAGGCACTGTTATTGAAGATGAAAAAAACTAAAGGATAAAAAGGAATTTAAGATCTTACCAAATGATTTGAATCCAAGCATTTGGTCTATGGCTTTTAAATGCTAGGATATTTTTTTCTACTCATACAGTATTACTTTGTCGTATTTTATTAATAGAGATCTAAAGTCTTGCATTCACAAGTCTGATATTCATATGTTCTGAAGATAAATACTTGGTTTCAAGCTGATTTGGCCAATGAGCTAGAAATGAATCTACATGCAGTGACTGACTGCCTTCATCTCCTCTGGCTTAGCTGAATGTCTGTTGCTCTGTGCAGTAATGTTCCTATGTTTGCCCAGGTGGCACAGTCTCAGGCAAAGGATCTTTAGACATTATGATATAAGCCCCAAATAGGAATTCAGAACTATATTTTCTCTATTCTAAAAGATAGTGTTCAACATTGTATGTGATAACACCATTATTCAATATTTCACATGCAACTGACTTTATACTTGAAATTTAAATTTTAAAAACACTCCAAACATTATAGTTATAGACATAAGGGATAAAACATGAGTTGCTTAGGATCCAATCTAAAAATGTGCACCTGCAGAATTCAGATGAGTACTGAATTCATGTTATGTAAAACCATCTACTGTTCTAGAGTCCCTTGTGCAATGTTAGTGTAATAAAGTAGAAAGCTAGAATTTCAGCTGTTATTATAAAATTTCAGTTTTCTAATACAGGCTATTTAACTTAAACCCTTAAGGGGACAAATTCTCAAAGACTTTAATAAAATCTTGTATTAAATATACCACACAAAATAAAGTTGCATTGCAGATTTGTCTTGTGGTCCAAATGCCTATATCCTATTGCTTTGAATCATAATTGCAACAATAAATTCCACAGGACATAATGGAGCGAGCAGTGGGATAACTCTTGTATTTTCACAGCTCTGCATTCCTAATGATGCCCACAAATACTCAACAAGCTAATTTCAGTGACCTTAAAGAGTAATGCTAGGAAGGTGGCATGTATTAATAATCTTGATTTCAAAATAAGGAAATGAAGTGACAACAACTAAGCAGTGAGAGACATCTGTCTCCAAAAGCCCATGTGACACCTTTGTTACATGTCCACAGTGCCTACTAATATCTACCTTTCTGCACTCATAAACTCTAGTAGCTCATTTTTAGTAACATTGTATCTCAGGATTATACGAAAACATGAAGAATAGACTAGAAAATAAGGGTTCTGATCAGCAGTGAATAATTAGAGTCTAATGCAGTGTGCTCCAGAGAGGTCTTCAAATAGTCGAATGAGAGCAGGTGCGAGTGGGTCAGTCTGGCCCTCTCTTTCCTCAGCCTCATCCTGCGGCACTCGCCTAGGGCTGACAGCTTAGTAACTTGCTTAAGGATCGTGCCAGTGACAGACTGCATTTAATTCTAATGGCCCAATTTATATCCATCAGTTTTATAATTTGCCCCAAAGCCCAAAACTTTATTACTGGAACATAAAAGATTTCAGCCCAGGGCCAAGATTTCAATTCCCAAAACCACAGTGCAACGTGTGAACTGTGTTTTCTGAATGTAGTTTTCTTTTTTTATTACTCCAATTATTTCTAGGGAAAGCTTATCATTTTTTCAGTGCTTTAATTCTCTTTCCAGAGAATCTTTCCCTCTGATGTTTCTACAAAAACAGTGTTATTATTCTTTCTAGATTTTGTTGATTTTTATAAATCACATTTCTATCTTTAAAATGAATGTGTTTTTTCTACTCTTATCAAATATTTCCCTCATTTTTTACCTAAGTAAATTTTCATGAAAAATAATTGATTTTATTCTAATTTGAATTAATCTTATATAATACATATGTTACAACACAATATCATACTTTTACTTCAGTTGTATTCTGAAAGATACTTACAGCTTAAAATTTTGAAATAATTATAAAATCTCAGCTGGATGACTCTCTATTCCAACTGCTTCTTCACTAGACCCAACTCCAAAATCAAAACACTCATAGCAAATGAAAAGCAACCCACACACATTTAATATTCTTCTCTTGTAATCCTTTTAGGGGACACCCTTGTTTTGTTTACATGGTGACAATTTTGGTACATACTAGCATTCTCTTCCTGCATACTGTACAGTGGGTCGCTGCAATGGTAACTGGCTTGGGAAGGTTTAAAGATAAAAAACTAAATAAGAAAACAACAGAAAATTGTGTACTACTGTTGTGTTTCATATTCACATTATCTTAAACATTTTTCTTTTAATTCATCTCTCTCTCTTTCTTCCCCCCTCTATATATATTTAACTAAATAGCATAAATATCCCGAATTTTCCTTACCATCATTTCTAGTAAAGTTTGTTTAACTACATGAAATATGGAAGAGCCCATAATAAAACATAATCTTGTTTGGTGGTGGGAAAAACTCTCTTAATTATTGGACAAAAACATATACATATGAGGAGAGGGTTTTGCTCATCAGAACTATATGTACTAATGGGGAAGAAGGGCACAGTGTTAAGACGCTCTCGCACCAGAAGTTAATACTTTCCTCCAGTAGAGCTAGTCCTTTAGTTCTAGACCATAGACGTGGCTTCTCTCATGCAAAGTCTCCAAAAAACTTTATGAACAAGTACCTGGCTAAACGTTCATATCTGTGACATAGCTACCAAGATCAACTTGGGACATTTTCTGAAACATTTACATAAACTCCACATAACCATTGTCATTTACAACACATTTAAACCAACACATTTACAACACTTCTTCTGAAGTGAAGAAAAAAAGTGCATCACTTACAATGGTACACTTCATGTGCTCCCAAGGGCAAGGTCATGTGAAATAGCCCTGCACATTATTACCATGTGAAATTACTCTTTTCAAATAAGCTTAACTATACAGGGTTATTTATTTGAGCTGATGGTTGCCAATAATGTTCCCTTAAAAAAATTAAAGCACTTGTATTGCTTCACATCCACACATACATACACAGTCTCACACTCACAGAGAATAACCCATCAAAACATTCAGCAAAGCATATACCACTCAAACGCAATCATGGTGGTGGTGAATATACCTCTTCCTAGCTTCCCTTACTGCACCCTTCCCTTCATTCTGGGCCTCTTCTCATTTATAAAATAGATCTTATCTATCTCCATTATTTCTTTTTTCAATTAAGTTTCTGGTACAATTTAGAGATACAGAATGATCACATTCATCACAGGGACTTGTACCTGTGCATGATGTCTTAATTCCTCTTTTTTTCTGATTGCTCTCTCCTCTCTTCCACCCCCTTCCTCTCCTTACTTACAAAAGCTTTGTTTCCATGTTATTCTCTTTTCCTCATTTTTTTTACTTCCTCCTCCCCTTCATCCTGTTTCTCTGTACTTTGGATAAATTTCTTCCTATTTCACAATATCTATTAAACATTTTGGTTCTTATTTACACTTTCAGCTTCTCACCTTAGAAAGACAATGTGATATTTACACAAATGTGTCTGATTTATTTCACTTAGGGGTACAGTCTCAAGGTTATTAGTTAGAAATAACTCAAGTTTGCATGTTCTGATTTTAAAAATGGTAATATACAAAAAGTAAAATATGAATCAAAATATTCACATTCCATGTTCAATAGATTGATAGTAAAAAAATAAGATACAGTTTTATCTACTTAGTGATCTATCTGCAGTTTAAAGAAGATGCATTCCTGGATAAACAGCCTTAATCTCCTGCACAAGAGCTGTAAGTCAGAAGACACAAGTAGAATCAGTAGCTGCAAGTCACAGATAACATTTTCCCAGGAGCCTGGCCAGCTGTTGAAAGAATACAGATCAGTGTTTGCTGCTGAGTGCAAAAAGTCATTAAGAGATTATTCATAGAATTATTACTTATCTCTGTCACATTTTAAAAGTAACAGAAACAAAGCAAATATATCATGTGACTACCCACATGTATCACTTCCAAGACATCCTTCACTGACGAGTCCACTGAGAAGCATAAACTTGGTCTTATAAAGACCTATTTATTGGGCAGTGAATGCATATGTACATATTTTCTATGAATGTATTACCATTCCTGAGAGTGTGGTAAACTCTGAATTCCAGAAGCCCTAAGAGCCCTTTAACACCACAATAATGTTTGACCTGGACAAAAGTAAATTGTCCCACTGAACATTTATTTCAGAGAATAATTTCACTTCACATTCACATTTTCTGTAGTTAAAATATTCTTATTCTTATTGATAAATATCCCCTGAATAGAATTTATAAAGAAAGAAAATCTGAAGAGGGATAAATTGGTTATATTTAAGAATCTTAGTATGGTAACTAAGAAAAGATTTCCAAAATTAGTTTAAGACTACAGTGCTGATAACTTTGAAATTTAAGAAAGTTAATGATTCAATATACAAACATTATTTTGATTAAAAAATAAACACTGGCCGGACATGGTGGCATATACCTATAATTTCAGCACTTGGGAGGATGAGGCAGGAGGATTGCTGTGAATTAGAGGTCAGTCTGGGCTACAGACTGAATTGAAGGTCAGCCTGAATTGCATAGCCAGACCTTGTCCCAAAATCAATCAATCAATAATAAAAATAGCACAAAGAATTAAGTCTGGTGTAAAAAAAGCTTTGAATCTTGAACAAAGAAAGCTTCAACTTCTTTTTTACACTCCTTACTTTAGAGAGGCAGGCATGGAGCTCTCCTCAGAAGTGACTTAGAATACTAGCCTGATAATTAGAGAGAGATACAGAGAGATAGAGACAGAGAGATCAATCATTATGTTCAATCATTAAAATAATCATACATAAACTATAGCAGGAAACTATTTGATATATTTGATATACTTAAGATATTTGTTCCTTCGTTCTTCTTTGATTGAATAAGACAAAGTCTCCAATATTTTCTCCATGATACAAATAAACTGCAGTAACTTCTTGAGTTTCATAAAGTTAGTTAACTAAAAATCCAGGAATAATGTCCAGCTTGTGTAATTCTTGATTTTCTTTGCACCAGTTTCAACACCCGTGACTGCTACCCCTATCTCAGGCTCATGTTTTCTGGTCCCATCCCAAGGTTCTCCTCTGCTAGCTGGCCTCCCAACCTCCTGTGCTCATTCCTGCGTTTTCCCTTCCTGTGCAGTTTCTCCCTCCTCGCTGGTTCAGTGCTCTGACATGTGCCTGGAGATAGCTGCTTCAATGCATGCAGTGATAGTCTATCTAGTCTATCTACATAGTCTATCTATCTGTGCTCTATCTACATCCCCGGAGAGAGTCACTTCAACGCATGAATGGGATGGAAATTGCGGGTGTCTCAGTGTAAACAGGATGTTAGAAGGGACTCATTCAGGGTTAGGTGAGGTGAGGAAGAAAGTTTGACAGGCAGATTTTGCTCAGGAATGCATGCTTGTGGGGAGAGAGGTAATTTTATCATTTGGTATTTTCATACATTTTTCTAGAAGGTGGGAATAAGGGAGGTAGGAGAAGGTTGTAACTAATAAAGAAGCAACAATCAGTAACATCATCCAGGAAAGTGGTTATTTGGTGACTGTTTTCATATTTGAACAATATTTTTACTGTAATTTGTTTTCAGATGTGATTATGAAATGGCCTGGTGTCTTCCTTCCTCGCTGTCATGCAGAGCTCTACTGTCGCTCGGTGACCTTGGTTTACATCCACAGGAGGACTGTGAGCATTACTAGTCTCTAGCAACTCCAAGGCTGAGTAGGTAAGACCAGAACAGCTCCTGACTTTCAGGTACCACAGTGCAGGAGATGGTACTTGATTAATTCATTTTGTGTACTGAAAACATATTTTCTTAATGATGAATGAATGTACTTACTGTACAAATAGTGAATCTCTATCACAATGTGGATAAATATTTGAGAAAATTTTGTTTCTCTGTAAAGAATCAATATAAAGTCACAACTGCCTGATAGTTACCTTACAGCAAATATTTACTTCTCTTGTTTTCTTTAGTGGGAAAAATTCTGTTCTCTTTATAGATCTCCTGACAAGTAGAGGTCTGCCATTCTAATCACACCAGATTTCACTAAATGACCTTGTGAATTCTTCTGCACCCATCAGTAAAATAAAGCAGTCCATTTTTAACCACCTGAATGTGACAGAGGTTACAGTTAAGTCCATATGGAGCAGAAAAGTTTCCATTAGATCTTGAAATCAATTAAATGATAATTTATCTACAGTGAATACTTGTGGTTATCTGACAAAAACAGGTCAAAGGTTTTGCGGATTTTCTTCTGAAATTGCTCAGAGTCTTCTCTGATGACTGATAATTGAAAACAGAGCCTGGGCTATCAGATATAGTGGGTGACAGATAAACTGCAGATTAACATGGATCCTTGGTCACCAGACATGAATAGGTCAGGAGTCACAGGAATTAGCTATTATGCTACTGTGAAAAGACAGACATGAAATGTAGATTATCTTCCTAAAAGCTTTTTCCCTACCCTAAAATCCACTCTTCCTTCTTTTGGTGACAATTTGGAGATGATCTTGAAGTCATTTTTAAACCTGATGTTAAAGTAAAACCATGCAGTCTAATGAGCTTTGCATATTTTTATATATTTAAAGCTTTTTGTTTTGTTTTTGTTGTATATCTCATGTTTAGTTTGTCTCATGCTAATTTTAGACAGTGGGAACATTTTCCAGAAAAAATAAACTCAATGGAAAAAATTCTTGCAGAAATCAAAAAGTTGACAATTTTGTTACATTTTTCCAGAATTTCTCTCAGAGTGGGAGGGAAATGGGTTCAAGACAGTTTGCATAGCTTAAAGGGTATATGAACTTTTGTAGCTAAACAAATAAATGTCTTTCTCAAATTTACTGCTTTAAATTTCAAATCAGTATAACTTTTATAAAGTTCACTCGAGTTCAATTTTTGGTTCAATCTGGGTTGGGTTTTTTTTGACAGTTTCTTTATTAAGTTCCCTGGCACAATTAAAATATACAGTACATGATAATCACATTCACCATAAGGAATTTGCAAATGTACATGATATATCTCCATCTGTTGTTTTTAAAGAAGAGAAAACTATACATTTTCCTGCTAAATGGGTTATAAGCAGTGAAGTTTGTTAAGTGGAAAGGAGGCACAGAGAAATGTGATCATACTTAGTGACGTATTAGGTTACTACAGACACAATCATTTGGTGTTCCAAGTTTAAGAGGAGGAATAAAATTGTAAGCATATACTTTCATTCAAACCATGAGAACACATACACACCCGAATACCGGGGTAGCTGACTGGTTTGGTTAAGGCAAGCTCTGAGCGGCTCCCAGTCACCCATGTGTGTTTCCAGAAAATGACAATTGGCTTTCTGAGACCTGGAATGCATTTTAAATAGCACAACAGCAGCACTTCTGTGGGGCTCAATGCTGCATGCTCAGCCTCAGTCTCCACCCCTGTCACACACTGGGTGTTCGGTGCACGGGTGTAGTGAGTGAAAATCAGAGTATACGTCTATTTTGAGGGAGTTGTTTTGTTAGGGGGTTTTAGAGTTGTTTCAAAAGGGAGGGTAAAACCAGATCCCATACCAATTGATGCAAGAGGTAAAATTTCAACCTTTCATTTTTTTTCTTAAATAAACCCTATCCATGCTAAAAACTGGTACTAGGCTAAATGATACATTTTTTCCCTTTTTTCTTTGAAAGAAAGTCAAATGAATTAAAATAGCTTAGACAGAATTCTATGTCATATATTTATTTTCAGTTGCATACTATCTATGTTGGTACTTAAAAAATACGCAGGCCTAATAGAATCGCTATAATTGCTTAATGGATGTATTACTGTGGGGGAAAAAGCAAACTGAAAAATAATTAGCTTCAGGTTTATATTGTGTTAAATGATAGAATTTTACCAAAATAATTTACAGAGTGAATGGGTTGTCATAGAAGACAACAGACAGGCTGTTATTTTTTTTAAAAAGTCTAATTCCTATATTCTCACTGATTTTTTCTGTATATAAGGGTGATCATAATATACAATGAATTAGAAAAAACTTTTGCAAGACTTTTGTCATCAGTCTTTTTCAAAATTCCTCCCACTTCAAACATAAGTAACCCACCCTTCTTGCCACTTTCTGACACGCTTCTGCGAGTTCTTCAACAGTGTATCTACAAGGTGTGATCAAAAATACAGTGAATGCTGCTGCCCGCCCGTGCCATGTTGGATGGAAAGCAGGCTTGTAAGAGCACCAGAGGGCAGCCTCATCCAACTGATTGACCGCATCCAGTGCCGTGCTACTTCCTGCCCTTGCTCAGTCAAAAGAACCATGAAGGTGAATGGTTCAAACCAATTCAGGACACCGAAGCAGCCATGGCAGCACAAGTAAAGACATCCACAAATGAAAAATTACTTCCAGGACTGTTTCCAAAAGTGGCAAAGTGGGACCAACTGGGGCACAGTGGTGCAAGTCTGTAATCCCAACACTCAGGAGGCTAAGGCAGGAGGATTGCTGTGAGTTTGAAGCCAGCCTGGGCTAGAAAGTGAGTTCAAAGCCAGCCTGAACCATATAATGAAACCCTACCTCAAAAAAAATATATATAAAGGTTGAAAAACAATAGGATAATTGTTAGATGCAAGAAGTATTTTGAGGGGGAATTAATGGCAATGAGTCTTTTCATGTAACTCCTTTTAAAATTTTATTTTGAAGAAGATAAAACAGAATAAAACCAATCAAAACAAACCAGTGTAAGAGATATAGGACTTCAAAACATTATGAAATAAACAATAGTTACCATAATGCCTTTTGATGTCTTCAAAATAGCTGCAGATAAATTCAGACATAGTAAAAATCAAAAAGAACAGAATAAAGTAAAACAATAAAAACAACACAGTGAATGCAATAAAGGAGTTCAAAACAAGCCAGTAGTAAATCCAAAATTGCTATTATTATGTATCTTGTTATCCTTGAAATAGCTGCTCCTGCCATTGGATTTAACATAATCAAACAAAACAAAGAGAATAAAACCCAATCCCCAAAATAATGGAAATGATATAGGACTTCAAAAGAAGATCCTAGGGCATCACCAATGTCCACAACCCTCAGAAGGAGACCCCCCCCCTACATGCCACACTGCGTACCACTGTCGTCTGAACAGAGGATCAGACCACTGGCCTAGATCTGCAGTATTAGTGAAACACCAAAGCACCTCGACAGCTATCAGCACGGCCTGTGTTTCTCCAGATGAGCCAGGGGCTAAGGGGGGAGGGGGTGCTCCTTGCATGAAGGGGATGGGATCCACCTGCCGAAGGGTGTGTGACCTGGCTGTTCCCAGTCTGGCAGTGGCCTGCACATGGTGCTGGTTCCCAGACTGGGCTTGTTTGCTTCACGTAACTTTTAAAAATATAAACATTCTTGTACTTTTCAATCACACATCATGTGTAAGAACATTTAAGAATTTCATTTCTTATGTATATGTATGTAAGAAAGTGAAAGTTCACTTTATCAGTCTTTGCAGAAAGAAACTGAAATATACATTATGTGCTTTGTCTAACAGCCCTTCACAATGCATTTTTAAAATGAGTTGGAAAAAAAAATAAACATAATAAAGTTATGAGTTGAATGAATCAATGTTTTATACTGTTATGTTTGTGTCTGAATGTCCATCTAAAGCCTCATGCCATCAGTGCAGGCTTGTAGAGTTTGTAACTGATTCGTGGTCCAATGCTGGGGTTATAGATGTGCGTGCTACACCCACACCAGGGCAGGTAGCCTGCATACAGTATAAGGGACAGAAGGAGTTTTCTCTGTGTGTTCTTTCCCTTTTTGCTATTGTTGCTTTTACTGTCTTCTACCACCATGAGCTGTCTCTCCTCTGCCACACCACCCTGTCACAGAGTCAGCTGAGTATGGGCTGAAACCTCAACAAAATGTGATCTAAATAAACCTTTCCTCCCTTAATTTCATATGTCAGGTACTGTATCTCAGCAACGAGAAAAGTAACTAAGAAATACATTGAGAGATGCCTGCTATTGGAGATCTATTTCAGAACTTGTGTAGATTCAATAAGATGCTATGGTGCTAGAATCAGTAAAGAAATGACACAATCATCCTACATTTTGAATGAGACCACACTGTAATTAGAGTTCAGGGACCCTTCATGGCCTCAGGTCACATTATTTGCATGAATAGTCTCATATTTAGGTTGGTTTTATTTCACACTCTGGGGCTTTCCTTCTGTAAAAGTGGGACTTAAGGTCAACCATAAAACTCAGCAAAATTCAGCTATGAATCTGTGAGCAGTATCTGGTTTTGAGTCCAAATTTCCAAATCCTCTGTTCCCTGAGATGCACACCTGGAAGGAACAATGTGTCTCCTGAGATCTATGTCAGTCCATTTCACTTGGACTCAGATGTAATACTTTCCTGAGTCTCCAATTTTGTATAAGTGATCAGAAGGCTGTTTTCTGAAACTTTTGTTGTTGAAGTTCAACTTGTTCTCTATTTTATTTAATAACACATCCAAAAAAACCACAGACCCTGTTACATGCAGGCCCAAATTCAACAATAGAAAAAGCTGAACATCAGTCTAATTTAAATACCACTCTGATTTAGTACCAATCCGACCATACGTTCCTCAATGTATTCAAATATTGGTGATAGCTAGTATCTCCAAAAATGACTTCAAGGAGCAGTTATTAGTGTGAGGCTTCAGTATTAACTGTATAAAAGTGGTAGATTCTGGGGTGTCCCTGCATTTTCTGTGACTAAGCAGCTATGCTTTCCCACATGAGTAGAGATTTGGACATTTTCTAGAAAGGGGAAAGCAGAGGGTTTTTGGCTGGCATCACCAGGCATATGTGAAAGTGCTGAAGTAAAGACTCTGAGAAGAGAGGAGCTCTAAGCAGTATGCAGCCTGGGTGCTGTGCTCTCAGTCTGTCCCCGACTCGCTCCCAGCGAGCCTCTGCCTTCCTGGCAGGAGTGCCCTCCCCTCAAAACCTTACCATTATCTTAGAAGATAAAACGATACTGATGAGTCCACTCATATGCAAAGAGTTTCTAACCAACTTTTTAATCTGATTACTAAATAATCTGATTACTAAATAAGATTACTAAAAAGATTATTTGAAAGATTTTCTACCTTTAAACAGAAAGTTGACAATACATTTTAAAAAGGAAATTAAAGGAATCCACTAAAACTTCTGTAATACATTTCTACTGTGAAAAGAAGCTGTCCCAATCAGGAAACAGGTGTAAGGTGCTTTAAAAAGAAACTTAATGCCAAATGTCACTTGGAAGTAAAGTAGAAATCCAGCTCAATTTGAAATGCTGAATTAAAAAATTTTCAAGCAGGAAAAAAAATAGAAAGTGAAACAGCAGAGAATTGAAAAAAAGAAAAAACAGTCAAATAAAAACAAATAATAGTGCTTGTACCACAAGAGTTGAAGAACATAAAGGAAATTTTAAATAATGTATTAGTTGATCTGAAATGCCAAAGTTTAAAAGCTCAAAATGTCTGCTGTGTGCTCAGTTCAGTAGAAGCTCATCATATAAAAATGTACGATACTGAGGGCCACCAGAAAATACCGAGAGAATACAAAGATAAAATACAAATTGCATATGTATAGATTGGAAATCTGAAAAGCAACGTTCCAATCTAGAAGGCAAGATAATTCCTTCAAAGTCATATGAAAAATTATTCTTCAATTCAAAATATTCAACCAAACTATCAAATATTAAGAATATAGAAGTATTTTCATGTATAGAAGGTATCAAAAATTTAAATCCCAAAACACATTTCTCAGTAATTTCTTGAAGAACTTGCTTTATCAAAACAAAAATTTAATCAGAAGGAAAATGGAAATGTCGGTACAGGAAAAAAGTCCAAAATAGAAGGGCAATCCAGAAAGCTCATGAAGGTGGATCTTTGCATGACAGCTCTGCTCCAATGGTAAAGGCGAACAGTCCACACAGGCAGTGTGACTCAACAGAAGAGCCAGCATCACAGAGACCCCAGTTTCTGTGAGAGCCATTCTTTGAGCCTGACAAAAGATAGCTGAGCCTGGACCCCCCTGTACTTATGGAGGCCTAAAACAGGAGGATCCACATTACTGTTCAGCCTGGCTAACTTAGTGTGAGCTTGTCTTAAAATTAAAAGAAGAAGAAAAAGGAGGGGGGGGTGGGAAGGGAAAAAAATGGGCTTGGGATACAGCTCAGGGCAAAGGCCTTGAGTTCAATGTCCAGTATAGAATTAGATGGGTTGGGGGGGGGGGCATTCAGATACTCAGGTCACCTGAAAACATTCATTTCCTAAGAGCCAGTGGACATAGAATCTGATAGTACAGAAGATTTGTGTTACTTAGGGGAGCTGTAAGTGCCGCGTGACATCAAAGTCCTTTTGGGCTCTCGGGACACATCTCCCCAACATCAAGGTTCTACACACAGTAGTGAAAAATGATTGAAAACTTTACTAAGAGTCTATGTTTATCTGACATTCTTGAAGCATTCACCTAAATATCTTCATTTAAATATTCAGGTTTGTCTTCCCATCTGTTTTAATACTAATTGATTTATTATGAAATATAATATATATATTTATGTATATATATATATATATTATATATATTATATTTATATATGAAACTTTTCTGATAAAGCATATCTAACTCAGGAAGAAAGAATAATTTATCCAAGCTCATATATCTTATATATAAAAAGTAAATGGAGTACAGATATAAGCCTAGTACAGTGATTCTTTTGCAACATTTCAGAAGGTTATGAAATTTTCTTTCGGACTTTTATCTTTGTATACTGTCCCAGTATTCTGGATAATTCCAAGGTTCTACTTTTTTCAGCTTTTTCTTGAAAAATAAATAGAGAAATTTGGACTAGCTCACACAGTGAACCCAGTTTCAGAAATGCTCACACATTGACCACACTGGAAAGGGTGATCTGACCCAAATGCGAGCGTTACCCTAGGACTTTGAAAACATGAACACCACAGGTCTACACTGCTTTTAATACATACTAAAAGCAAAAGTTATCTCAAGTCTAAAAAATATTTCACCTTTTGCATTTGTTTTTTTCTTTTTCTTTTTTTTTTTTGCTTTTTTAAAAAAATTAGATCTAAAAATAACTCCAAGAGGTCACGTAAATAATCATTAAAAGAAGAAAGCGGACAATTGTAATGGAAATAGTTAAGTATACTAAGTATTAGAAAGAAAAGCTGAGTGAATTTGAAAGAATAGGGGTTAATAAAGTCCATTAGCAATTACTACCTAATAAACTTAACAAAAAAATGTTATAGAATATATAGACAAGATGGTGATCACACAAGAATAAAGCAGAGTCACTCCCTCTGTGAGTGATAGCACCAAAACTAGAGGTTATTGTGTCTCCTTTCTTACTCAAAATCCTGTAATCTTTTTTTTTTTTTTTTTTTTTTCGGTACTGGGGATCAAACTCACGACCTCGTGCTTGCCAGGCAGGTGCTTATGCCACTGAGCTAAATTCCCGGCCCTGATTGTTTAGGGGCCCTGCTCCAAAGCTTGCAAGGATAACTTTTTTTTTTTTTTTTGTACCGGGGTTTGAAATCAGGACCTTGAGTTTGCCAAGCAGACACTTACACCACTGAGCTAAACCCCCGGCCCGATCCTGTATTTAATCTTGAGCTCAGAACCTTAATGGGTATAAAGCTCAGGCAGATATTTTGTAATCTTCTAATGTTCAGGGAATCACTAACATGAATAGTGAGGGCAATTACAAAAATCATAGCTAACATTCATGAGAGATTATGCTAAACACCTCCACCTGTATCATGGGAGGCGTGGGAAGCAGTGAGAGAAGGAAGAGCAATGCAGTGCACACTTGCTGAGTGTGTCAGACTGTCAGCTCCCACTGTGGGCAGAGGAGACGGGGCACAGAAGAGGTGCGCAGAGAACAAAAAGTTCTCCTGTGAGCACTAATTCACGACCTTCTGAAGTAGCTTGTTTCTAGCAAAAATGTAGATTATGAAGAGTCCTATGAAATGTCAGTTATATTAAGAACTTTTTCTTCGTGCTGACATGTAAAATGGTTCTGTTCTCACTTCAGATCAAGCTTTACGAAGACACTCTTGCTTTCTTCTCTTCTCTGGGAATTCAGTGGGAGAAATTTGACAAAAGATCTGGGATAGCATAAATTGATTTTTAAATAGTACCTTAAAAATGAGACCAGTATTTCCCTGCACATGGGGCTACGCTGAAAGTGAAAGGGAGAACTACTGTTCGCCTGGCCTCAAACTAATCTCATACAGATTTGGTACCAGTTTGTGTGCTACGATTTTGTTTGGTATATGACGAAGGTAGTGTCATCTTAAATATGTTCTTTGATTTTTTTTGATAAGAAAGTCATTGGAAATGTGTAAATCTTGAGTCACACAATAAATAAAAGCTAATATGGGCAGAGTAAAACTTCCTGAGTAACCAAGCAGAGTTCATCCTCTGGCTTCATATGTACATGCACTGAGAAACTTGAAGCAATGCCATTTTACCCCTTTGCACTGAATACTCAGCTCTAAATAACCTCAACGTGAAATCTGGTTTTACTGGCATTTCCTGAGCACCTATTACACAGAAAGTGTTCCGGTTAGAGTCGTGAGTGGGAAGAAGTTTTATTGTCACAGACGTGATAGGCGATCCTTGTGTGCTTTACATTAAGCCATAATGTTCAGGGCTCAGGAGTATATGGCTGTATTTTTCCATCTCCTTTTGTCTGAGGCCTGGATTTGGTCCAATTTCCAGGAACCAGTTTTTCCTTTCTAGAATGCCAGCTATAGCATTTATTGCATTCAAGACGAAAGCAACAGATAGAGCTGATTTGCAACACTTGAAAATCATTTTATTGGCAAGGGACTAAGAAAGGAATTTTCTGTCAGAAACAATTTGAGGGAAAGAGTTGCAAACACTATTCAATTTAAATGTAAAAGTAAAGTGAGAGATGAGTTTGAAGTTAAACAGCACTAGTTTAGAACTAAAAAATAGGCATATAATCCATACCTATATTGGTATGTTTTCTGTATGTTTTGATTTAACATAATGAAGTACTGACTTTCTTCTTTCTTAAATAGTAAATGTAATTACACCACCAGATAAATATTTCTCCAACTGTAGCTTATGTGGGTTAATTGCTCCAACCAAAACAAAACAAAAATTAACAAGTTGGTGACGTGAAAATATACAAAGACTCTTGAAAACATCGTGTAGCGAGCACTTACTTCAGTGACAGGTGGCGATCGGGGGCTCACTAACGGTGCCCTGTCGCACCGAACACAGCATCGTATAGAGAGCAATAGTTTCAGTTTAAAATAATCTTAAAAGTTGCAATAAAACTGTTAATGTTAAGTAGTATAAACATTAACCAAATCCTATAACACGTGCATACATAAAACAATTTTGAAGGACTAGAATCCATTTCAAAAGCAAAAACCAACAAGAGAAAACTTTCCTCTACTGCCCCCCAGAAACTTAGGTCGAGAAGTAAGAGCTCCCCTGTCCAAAACGGTGATCTGTGATCCGCGATCCGCGTAAGAGAGGTTCAGGCCCGCTGCGTCCACCCCCAGGTCCAGGCTGCAGGGACCTTCCCAGACTGCTGATGGCCCAGTCTGCACGCGAGCACCTGTGCGGGGAGCCATGCGCCGAAAACTCGCAGAGCACAGGGGCCACGCAGGAGGCTGCCCACGGGAGACCCGTGGGCCCTCGCCCTCCCAGTCGCCTGACCAAGGCTTCAGCGGCTTCATCTTTGTACTTGTGCGATTTCGTGTTTCAGTGCAAAATAACAGTGTTAGAGAGTCACTGACAGCACAATTTTAAACCACTTCTACTAAACTCCAGCAACATAAAAGTTTAAAACAGGAGAAATAAATGGAAGACTAAAATTAATTAAAAGCAAATTTCTTCAAATTTTTCAGACAATGTCATCAAATGTGGTGTTTTATTTTTGGCACTGAAAGTATGCTGCTGAAAATGAACTAGAATGAATTT